>BHDV01006400.1:131760-142037 GCA_005406045.1 Adoxophyes honmai | reverse complement strand
CCCCCCCCCCTCCAAACTAAATCCTGGCCTACGCCCGTGATAAAGGCAGTTCCTAGCCATGGACAAAAGCAATCCAGTAGCGGCATTAGGGTAGGGCGCCGGGTAAAAGATTCGCCACATTAATCCCGTTGTAGCCTATTGCTCTTAGTTGAGGGGCGCCATAGAAGTCTCGTCGCCGCGGACGCTGATAGTGTTAAAACCAGCACTGAAGCTATCTGTTCTATTGAGAACATATCGATGTTCCAGATTTAAGAGGAAGTTTTGGCCAAATCAAATCTATATTTATTAAGTAACCGTGAAGCGTGTTTGCGAACCCCTGTGACGACGCTAGTTATGCTAATCTGTAGTCGGCTATTCTGGTATATGTTACTTATAAAAACAATGTTTTATTAACAGGTGGTGGATTTCCATGATCCAGCTATGTCTCCCAATATCAAAAAACAAAGGTCAGATTTGAATTGGAAATCATGTTTGAATGTTAAGGCTATAGGGGAGCTTTTTGTAGCCATAACATAGTTCCTAGCCCATCATAGTTAAATTTACCACAAGTCACAAATTCTGTGTTGGGGTCAAGTTTGTTGGCATTGTGGTAGACTGTCCAAAATAACATTGAACCTATCTCCAACATAGAATAGATAAACAAATAAAAACTGGTGTATTAGCGGGAATCTTTTCTCATTAGCCAAGAGACCATGCTAGTCCCACACAACCTCTCACTATGGCAGGGGGAGTCCACTGTGCAGTTTAGGTATCCAGGTAACAGTAGACAGAGAGCAATATTTTTATGCAGGGAAGACCTTCTGTATGTAGCACTATGTATTACTTATTGTGACTATGGTTACCCCAGCATGAAGGAGTAAACAGAAAGCATTTTCTCTAATGGTTCTAAGATGACCCAGAAAAACATTTTGTTCATAATCATGATAAACATGTGATTTAACTAGTATGCCTATGACCCTACACATTTTCTTTTGCCTATTAGTGACAACCACATAAACTGACATAACTGCTTTTTCCTTATTCCACTTATCAATTCCATGACATAATAATGGGCAATAATGAATATTTCCAGGTAAATCTCAAGAATAATAGTCATTTCAAAGTTATTGTTTCCATTATAGGATGCCATCAACTTGGTGTATTCAATTTGTAAGTTGATTAGTTGCCCTCTTTTCGCTAAGCTGAAATGCATTATGTTTCCAATATAGACTGCTAAAATTAATTCTTCTGTTAGTTTTCTGCTGTTTTCTCCATTCCACAAAGGCTTTCAGATGTCCACTGTTCTATGGGAGTAATTTATTTCAGACTCACCATAGAACCTAATCACCATACATCGGTTTCGCGGGGGCAAATCTGTACTGACGTTTAGTAGTGCGAGGACACATTAAACTAATTTTATTAGTTGATATCGATAAAAATGACGACAACCATTGTATAATTTCAAGAATTTGTATAAGATGAAAACTACATACACAAAAATAAACTTTTTGAGGAATTCACTTCTTTAATATTATTTAATAAAAATTTCATAATATAAATCAAGAGGTTTGCACATAGTAAACGTATTCAATTATGATAATACATGCATACATACATACCTACAGTCACGCCTGTTCCCGAATGGGGTAGGCAGAGCACACTAAACGTGACATAGACAAAACCATTATTATGGCTATATCACGCTTCGCAGCCACTTCTAGCATAGTTTAAGGTTTGCAAAGATAGAAGAGGTAGAATAGTGACAGGTTGCTAGCCTGTCGCCTAAAGCATAATCTACCTAAACTTATGTCCTTAGTCGCCTCTTACGACATCCACAGAAGAAATGGAGAGATGTTATTCTATCCCGATACCATAGGGCAAAAGTAATGATAATAATGGTTAAAAAAATATTTTTATCAATGTCGATAAACTTAGTCGATTTTTAGTTAGGCACTAGCTCTGGTACATTTTTGCCCCCGCGAAACCGATGTATGCTAATCACATTTACCATCTCACCAACATTACATTGCTTGGCAAAGGAAATCTTCAACTTGTCTATCATGACAATGTAGTACAGAAACCAAGTAGTTGGACAGTACAAAATATATTGCATAGAGAAATAAAATTAACACTGATACTCATTTCCCAAATTGGATTGGGTACCTTCCATAATTGGGGAATTGATTCATTGCATGAGATAAGGTTGTGTTCAAATCTTGACAATAATTTAAACCAAATTCTGAATTATCTAAGCCTGCTAATTTCAAACAAAAGTTCCACATTTACTGATAGAGAAGGAGGGAATACTTACATCTTCACTCTCATTCTTTCTCTTCTTTTTCTTTTTTCTGCCTTTCTTGTCTTCTCCTCTGGCCTTTCTTTTCTTCCCTTTTTTCTTCTTTCTGCCATCTTCTGGAGAGTAATCATCATCCTCCTAGGGAAAAAAGAATTCTTATGAGTATAGAGTAATACATAGAAGTACTGAAAGTGTTATCTAAAAATAGTAGCCAGAACTGGCTTCTATTATGACAGCACAGTAGGTCTTTGAGAAAGTCATAAGCAAGCAGACAAGAACACATGCACTAGTCAGACACACATCAATTGGTTTTTGATTACACTTTATACCTATGCCAAACTTTACATGTAGATGACTAGGGTTCTAAAGGTTAATTAACAATTTATTAGAAAAGAAAAACCATTTAAATGTTAAGGTATTTGTGCATAACTATCCTCATCTTTAAGATGCATGCTTTGCTAAATCGCTGTTATTGATAATTAAATATGACCTAATTTATGTGCTCTATTGTTTATCTTCTAAACATTATTTAGGAATCAAATTCAAAAGAGAGTTATCAATAGGAGGAGCTGTGTTTTTGTTTACAAATAAATATTCTTGAACTGGCTAAAACATAAACTGCTGAATAATAAAATAGAGTGTTAAATTGACGGCCCTCATACCTTGGGTGGTGCTTCATCACTTTCCCCAGAATTTTCATTCTGACCTTCACCTTCTTCCACGTCCTCGTCGCCTAAAAAAATGAATAAACTGGTCAAACCACTGCAACCATGCTTCACACCTGCCTCAAACCGGCAATCCCACGACAACCCAGTATTTCTCGAAACACGCGCGCTCCCAGCGGTTAAGGTCACTAATCCCTTTGTTTGGCGGCGTCCATTTTGTTAAGTAGTAATGAGCAGAATTGCATGTTCTTTTCTGTCACGAACTGCCACTCACAAAATATTTACAACCGACCGATAACAATTACACCTTTAAACATCACTAACAGATGCTAGAATCACCGGTTCCTTCGTTTGTTGCTTGTTTGTTGATAACACTTCAACTGAAAAGCCAAATTCTTCTAATTTTTAATTGCTTATACCGCAAGTAAACACATGATACCGCTATTCGCGGCTTACCTATGACATGCTAATAGATTTTGGACGTTTACCTGCAAATGATCCGTCTACTTCATCATCTGAAGCCATTTAGAACACTATTTAACACAACCTTCAATAAGATTTAAGAATTTTGGTCTAGAAAAGATAGAGGACGCGCAGTTTCGCGACAAATGGTAATTAATTCAGAAATTGATGCCGCTGCCGCCTTCACTACGAGGAGAAGAACTGGCACGATTTGCTTTCTCACTCGCACCGCACAGCAAATCTAAAAAGAAGAAATTTTGGGGATCTTACGTAAAAAAAATATAATCTACCACACAGTTTTTTTTGTTTACGTGCACAAATTTTAATGTCACATTGATCTATACTAAATAAAGTTTGAGATTATGACAAAGCTGTAGATTATATTATTATAATAATTAGCCGCTTTTTAGTTTTAATATATGACATCGTTGCGTCATATTATATTATAGCCCTTATAGGGTCAACCCATGAAGTAGGCTTAACATTTTGATAGGAGTTGATTACAGTCAACGTTTCATGTGCAAAATAAAACTATATTTAAGAAAGGGCACCCCCGAGGCATGGTCCCAAAGACACTGGCAGCGGTTCCTCGCTGTATCGCAATGCTGATGCGTTGAGCGAGGAAGCTGCCAGCTCTTCGGCCTCCAGTTGTATCAACCAGACGTTTGAATTGAAAATCTCTTTAATAAGGTTGGTGGCACTGAGGCCCCACGCGAATGAGAAAAAGTAGTCTCTGCCTACCCCTATGGGGAAGAGGCATGACATTATGTGAATGTATTTTTTCTACAGTTTCGACTCAGTTGTGAGCCGTCAGGACATTTCTAAGAATGCTTGTCTGGCTATTCACAACGGTGTGTTAGTGCCTACTTTGATGTATGGCAGCGAGAGTTGGGTGTGGCAGAAGAGACATGAAAGTAGACTGAATGCGGTTGAGATGCGTTCTTTGCGAAGCATGAGTGGTATCAAACTTACTGATAGGGTGCGTAATAGCGTGATTAGAGAGAAGTGTGGTCTAAAAGAGACTATTGTAACAAGGATAAGAGAAGGGTATGCTGCGTTGGTTTGGGCACGTGGAGAGAATGGATGAATCAAGGATATGTAAGCAAATTTACAAGGGAAGTGTGTTAGGGCAAGTCGGTCGAGGGCGCCCTCGTAGAACGTATATCGACCAGATCGGCGATGTACTGAATAAAGCTCAAATTAAGAGTACCCGAAACCGTCGTGCGTGTAGTACGAGAGTGATGAATGTGAGTGAAGCGAGAGAAGTATGTCAGAATAGAAGCGAATGGCGCTCTGTTGTCTCTGCCTACCCTGCATGGAATAAGGCGTGACGGTTATGTATGTAAATATGTATGTATTTTTTCTTTTAAGTGAAATAAAATCAAAGCAAGAAATGACGAGGTTACCGTGCTCTGAAGTTTCGAGTGACGTCACGTTTGAGTACAATTTTTACTCAAACGTGACGTGACGAGCCCCCACTAAAGAAGTTTGATGATCTATAACTTTGTCGATGTGTAGTCATTTGATAAAAGAAAAATATGTGTGTCATATTTTTCCATAATTTAACGACTACATAATTAAAAATCATACATCATTAATACCGTGTGGTGCCGGGTTAGAATAGCACCTCCCCCTTTCTTCCCGTGGGTGTCGTAAGAGTCGACTCTGGGAAAGGGTTAGTGTATTGTGGGCGATGGGCTAGCAACCTGTCACCGCAATATCACGTTTAATCATCTGGTTACCCTGAATTTGCTAGACGTGGCACTGGATTTTTGAATCCATGTGCTCTGCCTACCCCTCATGGGAATACAGGCGTGAGTATATGTATGTATGTATGTATAATTAAAAACATTTTTTTTTTAAATAACCCAGTACGCAAGCCTATTATAGTGCCGTGTCAACATTTCGACGAGTTGTCGTTTGTTTTACAGCATTACAAATGTTGTTTTTTCTACGGTCCTAAGATTTTTGACAAATAAAATCCTATTGGAGTAAAAAATGACAAATTTGTTATTTTTGACACGACAACAAAATTATTATCATGTCATTGGGTTAAGTAGTTCTATGCTAAAACGTTTTAGAAACAGGTCAGGTCAAGAGTACCCGAAACCGACGAGCATGTATGAGGAGATTGATGAATGTGGATGAAGCAAAAGAGGTATGTCAGGATCGTAGCGAGTGGAACAAAGTAGTCTCTGCCTACCCCTGTGGGAAAGAGGCGTGACGATATGTATGTATGTATGTATGCTAAAACGCGTATCAAATATTTTGGCTGTCCGTTTTCATGAAAACAATGTCAATTAAATAGGTATTCGACTCTTGAAATAACTTTTAACAAAAAACAACTAGAAGATACGAAATAAACTACCAAGTATTAACTTTTTTTGACGTTGGTATCCCAAATTTGTCTCTGGTGTTGTTTTTTTTTTACACAAAAATGACGAACATAATAGCATAAAGCCACCAATTTTACACCAACATAATAAAGATACTCATTTGGTTTTGTTAGATTGGTTAACCCGGCAATTCATGATTTAGTTAGTTCTCTCCCTGGTAAAATCAACGCCGAAGATATCAACAGGGTTACAATCCCCGGAGTCTAACTTGACAAGATTTTAGAGTAATGGGAATGGAATTTACTACGGAAAAAGCGGTGCTCGAACTTAAATCGTCTATTTAAATTAAAACCTTGTTAATTTAGATGCTGGCACAGTAAATGCCTACAAAATAATGTAGTGCCATGAAACTCTGTGAATAGTCTAGAATTTTGTTGGCTAGTGTAGTGGCTGGATGCTACACTGTGATGCATAATCTGTAGAGAATCTGTGATGCAAATCGCTATTTCGCTATCTGTGGTCCCTATAAACATAAGTGGCGTTTGCTTTTGCTTTCTGCTTTCTGTCAAAATCAAAAGCTTTCAAGCTACTTTTGGTTTTGGTTTGGTTTGGGGTTTGGGTCTTTGCTTTGACTTCTGCAAAGCTGCAATCATTGTAGTTTCTACGACTGTAACAAACTGTTACTCCCAAATACTTAAAAAATATGAATGCCTTATTAAATTACGGTACATCTTCTAGTGAATCTGAAGAAGATATTCCGGATGACAAGTAAGTTTCCTGCATATCCTCGATAGCCGTCCATGATTACAGCAAAAACATGAGTTCATTCTTTTAGAACCTACGGTTTGGGCTGGTGATCTTGGTCTATCTTTTTCGCGTTTTACCATAGTAAAGGCGACTGGGTGAAATTAAAACTAAGTACCTAAAATGTTTTTTTAAGGTCCAATGAGGATGCATCGAAACCAAAACTGCCTAAACCAGCTCTCGGAGAAAATTCTCTTCAGACATCAGTGTTCACCAACCCGTTCGCTGCAGCAGAACAAGCCAAAGCAGCAATATTAGAGAAACATGTCAAAATGGTATATGTTGACTTTCTATTACCTAACACTATATGACTAGAAATATAGTTCCAAGACAACTTCGTACTTGTTCGAATAACGCTGTCACTGCGAGCCTTTGCTACAATTATTAAAATCTCCTTTGATAGGTATAACATAGGCCCTAAGGGTTAACCCAGCACCAAAGTTTGATCTTACTTATTTATTAGTTATTATCTGAACAAAATGAGACCAAATATTTTGGTATTGATCTTGGCAATTCATTTCTATGTTTAAGATGTGAAGAATCAATCTTGATTACTCACAATGTAAGCAGGTCATGTTAATGTTTTGATGAATTAGCTGCTGCCCATTAACTTCTGTCTCTATAGAAATTGTTTAATGCTATCCTGGGAAAACAACTAATAACATTGGTTGAAGTGTGATTGTCATGATCATGACAGGAATAACAGACTGACAGAGTTATTTTTATATTTTTAACATTACTAGGGATTTTTGTCATTATAAATAGGTATTGACTGTAGGAAAACATTGTATCAAATTGTGCATACAATCGTCAAGTACATAGGCCATGACTGCTAAGGTTCCAGGTAAAGACAACACCCAAATGATAAACGGCAAGAAGATTTGCTGGAACTACAGGAAAGGAAGGTGCCGTTTTGGACACAACTGCAAGTATGCACATGACTCGGACATTCAGAAGACGGCAGAGGAGCTACATGCTGAAAAACAGGTGTGTATGTTTATTCTATCCTCAAAGAGTAGTAATGAATATTATGTTTCAGTTAACTATTACAAAAATAATTTAATTTTTAGTCAAAGTTAAGTTGTAATATAGCTCTTGCAATTCACAATGGTGGGCGAGTTTTATTTGCATATCTGCATATAGTATATTTCATATTGTCTTTGAGAGTGTAAGTGGGTTTGGAACTTGGAAAAGCTTAAAGAAATTAAGTGTAATAATTGATGTGTATTTTATCTACAAAAAGAACCCACTTTGCTGTGAATTGTAAAAACTACACAAACTATTAAGCAAAATAAAAGTAATATGCTTGTGGCCTGATCAACATATCCTTTTTTTTTCAGAAACTAAAAACTGTTGTCTGCGAGGGTTCCGGAACAATGACTTCAGCACCTCCCCCTCAAGTTCTAGTGGAATCTACTGAGGAAGACCCCTGGGAGGCAGGAGCTGATCGGAAAAAACTTAAAAGGCCAGGCCTCAGCCAAGGCCTCGTGCCAGGAAAAAAAGTTATAAAGATGTACAAAGAACAGAAATTGAGAGAAGGAATAAAAAAATCTTAGTAATTATTTGGCTTTCATTTCATTCGTCGGAAAAGTTTTGTAGTCTTTTAAGGTTATTTTAAACATAAAAATGAACTTTGTTT
This sequence comes from Adoxophyes honmai, assembly GCA_005406045.1. Taxonomy (NCBI): domain Eukaryota; kingdom Metazoa; phylum Arthropoda; class Insecta; order Lepidoptera; family Tortricidae; genus Adoxophyes; species Adoxophyes honmai. The sequence goes on along the minus strand of BHDV01006400.1, from coordinate 133,856 downwards.
ACCTACAGAGTATAGACATAAGTGGGATTCCTCAAAGACTTCCTAAATTATAAGTGCTGACTGCCAGTGCCATTTACTATTAATGTAATTACTTATTGTATATGTAAGGTTATATGTGTTAGTTAGTGTGTGTAGCTGTTCCTATGTGCTGTCATACTACATAATATGTTGTAATCAAAACTTGTTATAAAAATGTTGTTACCTAAATTGCTGCTCCTGTCTACTGCTCAAGGGTTGACTGGAAGATATCCCTTTTGGGATAAGTCCGCCTTTGTACTTTGTGTTTTTTTTTGTTACCTATCTGTAGTCTTTTATTTCTTTTTTGTACAATAAAGAGTTTGCCCATGTGGTGCCGGGTTAGAATAGCACCTCCCCCTTTCTTCCCGTGGGTGTCGTAAGAGTCGACTCTGGGAAAGGGTTAGTGTATTGTGGGCGATGGGCTAGCAACCTGTCACTGCAATATCACGTTTAACCACCTGGTTACCCTGAAATTGCTAAACGTGGCACTGGATTTTTTTAATTCATGTGTAGTGATGGGTCGTCGGTAACATTCTCGTTACCAGTATTTTTCCATTTGGGAATATTACCGGTAACTTTCCAATATTTCCGGTAATATTACCAAAAGCTGGTAAGATACGAAATCGACAATCATATGATTATTTTGTTATTGCATTATGTAAAACGGGTCTTTCTCTCTCTTGCACACGTACCGTTTGTTTTTATCCCTAAACTAGCTTTTGCCAGCGGCTTCGCTTGCGTTAAGAAGTGTTATTATTAATAGCTTTTTCCTCCCTTATTTTATCCCCTTAGGGGTGTAATTTATCAAAACCCTTTCTTAGGGAATACCTACGTTTCAGTAGCTTTATGCATGCAAAGTCTCATCCTGATCGGTATAAAATTAACAAACTTTCTTACAAAGTTTTATCCCCTATTTTACCCCTTTAGGGGTGGAATTTATCAAAATCATATTTTAGCGGATGCCTACGTCGTAACATCTAACTGCATGCCAAATTTCAGCCTGATCCATCTAGCTAGTGGTTTGGGCTGCGCGTTGATAGATCACTATGTCAGTCAATCAGTCACCTTTGACTTTTATATATTTAAGATGGCACCTGGAACGGTTCTTTGCTAGTCTTGCCCTTGACACGAAGCGGAGATAACGTATGTGTATTATGTTAAACTAGTTTTTACCCACGTCTTCGCTCGCGTTAAGAAGTATAATTATAAATAGCTTTTGCTCGCGGCTTCACTCGCTTTAAGAAAAATTATTATTAAATGGGTATAGTTTTTGCGGCTTTACTTTTGTTAAGCGTGTCTAAAAAATTGACAAAATTTAAAACTAAAAATTATTTTATTCTTTATAATTTATTTGTTCCATTATAGGTACTGATAGGTTCAAATTAAAACATTTACATCCTCCATCACCACTTATTTTATCCTCATGGGGGTTAAATTTATCAAAATCCTATTTAAGCGAACGTCTTCGTCATAGTAACTTCAATCTTTAATTTCCGTTCAATCAGTCAAAAATCTAAGAATATTTATAAAATCATTCATCCCCTATCCCCTCCCCTTAGGGGTGGATTTTATCAAAAGCCTTTCTTAAGAGATGCCTACGTCATAGTAGCTTTATTTAAAACTGACAAAGTTTCATACAAACTTTCACCCCCTGTTACACTCCTTTAGGGGTGGAATTTATCAAAATCCTTTCTTAAGAGATGCTTACGTCGTAGTAGCTTTATATATGCAAGGTCTAAGCCCGATCGGTGTAAAATTGATGAAGTTCATACAAACTTTCATCCCCTATTTCACCACCTCAGGGGTGGAATTTATCAAAATCCTTTCTTAAAGGATGCCTACGTCATAGTACATTTACGTATGCAAGGTCTCAGCTTGATCGGTTTAAAATTGACGAAGTTCATACAAACTTTCATCCCCTATTTCACCACCTCAGGGGTGGAATTTATCAAAATCCTTTCTCAAAGGATGTCTACGTCATAGTACATTTATATATGCAAGGTCTCAGCTTGATCGGTTTAAAATTGACGAAGTTCATACAAACTTTCATCCCCTATTTCACCCCCTCAGGGGTGGAA
>BHDV01006400.1:101117-125584 GCA_005406045.1 Adoxophyes honmai | reverse complement strand
AAAAATATAGTTTAAGTACTTAAGAATTTTAGTTTTTTGTTTTGTTATGTTTTTAATTTGATTTTTTTGTTTTTAATTTTTTATTAGTTTCAGATAGTTATTTTAGGTAGAAGCATTATTGGTTATTTATTAAACGTGGTCCAATTTTAGAATAACATTTTAAAGTTGCATAAACAAAATGTTGATACATGTATGAGAATAATTACAAATTTGTGCGTAAGTTACATTTGTAGCAGTCATCTTGCAGTCTCTATTATTATATTATGAATTTATGATTATGATTATTAATTGTACTTAAACTTGTTGTATTTAAATATTATTAAAAAAATTGCTCTAGTAAGAAAATTCAGAGAGATCCTGTTTCAATTTTTACCTAAGTATTGCAGCATGTATAACGTACCTACCTATTGTGTTTTGTCAAAGACACATTCCACTACGCAACAATATGTTACTAATCCAATGGAGCGAAAATACTACGCGACTCACGATTGACACTGCATTCTAGGTGATTTCATGCATGAAGTTGCAAAAAAGAAGTCGAAAATAGTTCATATAAAAGTCGGTTGTTACAATTTACATAGGCAAGTGGTAGAAAGCGAGCAATATCGCCCCGATTCACACGTTTCTTCGTGGTTGTGCAAGTATAAACAATAAGCTGTGCAATGGTTCAAGACAGAACCGCGCGTGAGACATACTCCGTCGATAATGCGACGAATAAAGACGCCAAATCACTGTTGTACTGTGATCTCGGGAAGTCAATGACCCGAACGTCTGAGCGACTAGGAAAAACAGGAGTGTTTGATATGTTAGGCACGGATTAGTTCGAAAGCGGGTCAAATATTAACATGTTTATATTGTTTATATCACGACTGAATATCGGCCATGAATGCTAGCTTGCTCGCTAGCGTCTAAAAGAAACTGGGTTTATTAAAAAAATACTAAAAGTAAAATGAAGGTAAAAAAAGAAAAAGAAGAAAAAAGGCTTGTTGAAAACATCTGTCTTAACAATTGATAGTTACTAATAAATTTCGTTAGCTGTTACATTCGTAACGCCTAACAAGATTTAATCTTCCTCTAACGTAGCACAAGATTGGTTTTACTGCAATTGATTCATAGCCGCTTTGACAGCGAACAGACAGTGACACTAAATCAATAACAAACTGGTGATTGTCGTCGATGATTGTAGCTAACGCGACATCGGTATAGGTCTATATCGCTATAGGCCTACAAGCGCTTGGTCGCCTTTGAACATCAAGTCATATTGCAAAGGACGTTAATTTATGTCAGTCGATATTTATAGCAAGGAACGAAGAATCATAAAATCACAAAATCGAACGTTTCTTTGAGAATTATTCGTGACCGTGACTCAAAAATGCGTCGCTCTGTTGCGGTATCCCTACTAATCGATTTAACCGTGCAAAAACGAATGCTACTAAGAACTTTAGTCACCCCTACTTCCTAAACAAATGACCCAATCCTCGGGCTTAGCGTGTTTTTGTTAGCTCACAAAACACGCAAAGGGTTTTTTTTACCTCGGCTTTTCTGCGCAGAGACAAATTCCTCCAAATGTCTCTTGGGCTTGTCCATGCAACCTTAGGCTTATCAGCCGCACTATCACCCACACCGCTAGCACATCTGGCCAGTTTAGTCTGTGTACCGGATCCATTGATCAAGGCTCGATTAGCCATTCTCGTCACATTCAACTCAACAAAAGTTTATAAAACACACCATGGAAGGTATCTTCAAGAAATATGGCAATCACACAAAGCCAAGACGTTTCTCACGCGTCACTGCGGCAACTTGTTGAGCATAACAAAACATTCACTTGGCAACAAACTGTCAATTCGGCAGAAATGTCCCAAACCGGGAACTGATTATACAATACTCTTTAAAACTTGTTACACAAAGTATGGAAACACAATAACTATTAACAATGCAAGTGCAGTCCGTGTTGGGACGGTGTTTTAAAACAAACTGCGGTAATATGAAGCACATTCACGACTGTATCAGTTTGGAGGTTAAGTTACTGGCCGTACCGGCTGCCGGCTGCGAGCTCAAGCGTGCCCGCGTTGGGGCTGGCTCACACGGGGCGGAAACATAAACCACCTGCCAGTGTAACGCTTACTTATCGGCTTATTAACAATGCATTCATTTGCATTATCGGCTTATTAGCAATGCATTCAAACTAATTATTACTGTATCTAGAATTCTAAAAATGCACGTGCAAATATGAACAATTACAACAAAAAAAACTAATTGAGCGGAATACTCAATCACACTCAAATTAGCAATTAATGAAAGTCAAAGGAAACGAGACGCGTGCTAAGACTTTGAAACAACGGTGCGATGAAACAACATCGCATTGCAATCAACCACTGAAACGATAAAGAGGAAATTGCAAAATACCGACAAATCATACAGCAATAATACACACACGTGTGGTAAGGCCTCAATTCAGGTACGAGTTAATTATGGCTATAGCTACGTATAGAGGCAAAAGGATCCCGAGCCCGTCACACTCATGCCCACCAGACACAAAAGCATTAACAATATCTTAAAAGTTTTAAATACGCGCGTTGATATGACTGAAGTGATTCTTAACACGATTGCAGGAAAGTTGAAAACAGTTTAAATCTCGAGTGCGGTTAGCTTTTTGTGGCGCGGGCACAACAATGCAAGAAGAGAACGTGCCCCAACTGCTTTAGTCGGTTGGTGAATTTTAAAACTTAACCCGAACCATCGCTTTAATAAAGAGCTCATTGTATTGGAATGGCTAAATTCTACGTGCACATTTCACGGTTTGCCCTATCCTATTATTGGAAGCATTTTCTTATCGGTGCAAGTTCTTCGACACATCCCAATGAGATAAGGCTCCTGATAAGAAGAGCTGAAGAAATATTGTATTAAGATAAACAATACTAAATGTATTTTACTTCAAATGATGATAAGTAAAAAGGATGTTGTTGTTTTAGTAGCTGGTACCCTTTAAACCGATAAATGTACGCTGAACAACAAAATTGCTCTTAAACATGACTTCATCAAGAAAAACAACAGGATCTCTGTCCTGTGTATTTTTATGATACAAAATATGATAATACCCAAGTAAGTAAGGTACTCAGCAAAGTATGAGACACACGTTTGTGCTCATAAAATATAGAACACAATGATCAGTTTACGGCGCTTGGCGCTTTCAATAACAGCATTCATTGTTCCCGATTTTCAGGTCAGGGGGCGGCCGTGAAACAGTAAGGACTGTTTAGTGAATTCGACATATGCGAACAGCATGGCTGCCGCTGCAAGAGGTTATTTTTAACCCTGTAGACTTAGGGTCAGTCACCCGTTCACTCCGCGCCCCGGACCAGTCCTATCACACGAAGAAACTGCGTGGGAATATGGTGGGATGCCAGCCATCTCCTTACCGGGAGAATAAAACCCAGCAAAAAAAGTAAATAAATTGAAATCCTTTTGTGAGCCCGTGTATGGACGTCACGACATGGTATGGAATAAATGAACGCAGAAAAAGATTTACACAACATATCATTTCGGCAGGAAAATATGCTCAGTTAATAAACAAAAACGTCAAGGGTCAAAGATTTTACTGTAATATTTCACTAATTTGTTGATAAACCTAAATGCGCATACTACCTATCTTTGTTAAAATTATCTTATAGTTATAGGTCACTAGCTTTCCGCCCGCGGCTTCGCCCGCGTGGAACTCGGTTATATTGCGGTGTAAAGCACAACTATAAGAAAACTTCTCGTTTTAAACGACACACAGCGCCATCGATCTATCATCTATCGATCGATCATCGATCGATATCGATCTATCATCGATTGATATCGATCTATCAAGCAAACTATATTTTTGTTTTCCCTCGGGAACATCAATTTTTTCCGCGATAAAAAGTACCCTATTATTTAATCCGGACTTCTATCTTTATGTCTGCAAAATTTCAAAGCAATCGGTTCAGTAGTTACGGCGTGAAAGCGGAACAAACAAACAAACAAACAAACAAACAAACAAACAAACTCACTTTCTGACTTATAATATTAGTAAGGAAGTAAGGATTATGACAGTTTAAGAAAAGCTTTAATTAAAAATAAAGTTGTTTATGTTTTCAATATTTTGTAAACTGTCGGATTGACCACGGTGGTCTAAATAAAGGACTTAGTATGTAAATGTAATAAAGACGAGCTACTGACAACTCATAAGTTATGCAATACAACACCTGACACGGGTAGAACGTATCGATTTTATGTAAACACCAACCATTATATTCTTGCGAGTAAACAAAACATCCTCTGAATGCAGTCATTGTAAAATTTATGGCAGATTTGTACCCCCGACAGAGTGATTAGGTGATTAGGTAACTTAAGGTGTCTAGTTGTTGCTTATTAATTGAAATCGAAATCAAATATGTAACTACCGGCAAAGAATCAGTGCATTTGTACGAAGTTTTCCAATGGCCAATGAATAAATAATTCACAAACATAAATAAAACTATAAAAAACGCAAACGTGCTTCTACTTATTACATCCTATCATTACAATCTTTAGAAAAAAAAACCTTGATTTACCTATTGAGACGTAAAAACCTATTAGGAATCATATGTACAAGAGGGTTGTCGGCGTTAAAATAACGATGTCTCCCTTTTTCGGGGAGAGCTATTATTGGGGAGAACGGTAAGGGTGCACAAAATTTTATACGGCAAGGGGACTCACCGTAGCCGTATCGGTAAGGGTGACGGTGGCAGAGGTGGGCCCGCCGTTGGGTGCATTATTGTTGATAGATAAACCGGGCACCACCTGATTGTTGGCACTCTGTTCGATTATACGCTGTCGCAAGGCCAAACGTTCTAGGCTGGCCAAGCGGTGAGATCCACCTGTGCCTTCTCTATCTCTCTCCCGAAGGCCTGTTGTGCTTCCAGCACTGAAGGAGCCGCTGTACTTTGGCAGTGTGGGGGGTGGCACAGGTCTGGCGGAACCACCTCTTCCTAGAAGGGATCCACTGGACGTGTACGCGTAGCTACTTGGGGTGCCAAGAGTGGCAGTACGCGGAGCGGCTCCGATCCCATTTAGAGTCCCATTTGTACCATTGACGGCGCCACCATTGACCGTCGTCGTGCTGCCGTTCATCTCCTTAAGATGTATTCCGTCATGCGAGTATAACAAATCAGAAACACACACTGAGTCACTGTGAGCGCACCACGATACGATCGCGATTTGGAGCGATTAAAGTAGGAGCGTACGAGCCGGGTGCCCGTCGGAGGCGGTTTGACAGCTCGGCGGCGCAGACGAGGCGCGGGCGGAGACACTCGCCGCCCCGCGCTCAGCGCCGCCGGCCGGCGAGCCGACCCTCCACCACCTCAACTTAGTTATTGCCTCACCGGAGGGTTGAAAATGCTGTGTAGCATATTCTCTGTCAAGGTCAACCCATACATTCTTGGCGCATACAGTAGCCAAATAATCGCAATCCATTTAAGGATTAGAAGATTTATTTATTTTAAACAACACACTCTCTCTCTCTTTTAGTTTCACAAGTGCCCAGGAAATGGCAAAGCTATTGCTCATTAATTCACAAAATGAATAATAATCTGTATCTATAAACTACGATCTATATGGGCTACGATACGTGAAATAGTCTTGGATTTGACTATGTTAAGCGTTTCGCGTGCTCTGCCTACCCTATTTGGGTATACAGTCGTGATGCATATGTATGTATCTATAATTTATAGGAATACTCTGGATCTAGTCTTAATAATTAGTCATAAATGTCATAATCAAGAATAAGGCCATAATTTTACCATGCAATTCTCAATCTTACCATAAGGGCACGAAGGAAGCAATATGTTATTGGAGAATTAAAGATACAATGAGCCTTGTGAAACGTTAGAAAGGTACTAATATATCTTGGAGGCTATTGTTATATTGGGTGTAAGTTAATATTCAATAGCGAACGGATGTGAGTCTAGTTCATCGGCCTGGCCCAAGACGCCGGCTCCTGCTAGGGGACCAGCGGAAGTATTTTTGAGGTCGGACAATAGTTGCTTCGCTCAATTACACTCGGACGGTAGTCAAGCCGACGAATCTTATCTAGTTTCGTTAAACTATCAAAGAAAGTAAAACCAAAGATGTTTACATTTGCTGTTATGACAACATTGTTATCAAATAATCAAGTAACGATTACTCAGAAACTAACTAATTACACTACTTTTATTATTTGCATTTTGAGTAAGTACTACTTAAGCTTAATTAACAAAAGTCAAAAGTCAATGATTGCAAGCTTATCAACAAACTTGAAATTCATCTAACAAATGCAGATTAAAATACACGAGCATGAGTCATGGAGAAAATGTAAAACAAATCGAACAAACTAAACATGAAATCGTACAGCGAGTTGACAAATTCTTCACTAATTCCTATAGCTACGTGTAAGAGAATGTTTTGAAACATGCAGATGACGGTGACGCAATGATGTAATGATGCAGCCAAATGATTGAAGTAAGATGGTGAATCTGAATCATGAATGGGGAAGTGTTTTAACTTGCCTATTGCTGCAGGGAGCACGTGTTAGTCGCGTGTGCCGACTGGCGCGGTCCGGCGGACGATCGACCGCGACACCGCGCAGGCGCGTCGTCACCCTACAGCCCACAACCCTCAACCCTTGCGACCAACACTACCCCCGCGATGCAAGCACTGCGCCTCCGGCTTCACGCTTGTTGAATGCCAATGGAAACGTTCTCGCCTCTGCCGCGTCTAGTCTAAATTCTTTCCAATATACGACCTAGACAACCGTTCCAATGCCTTATACATTTTAATTCTTATTCACATCAGGGTTACTGGCATCCTTTGCAACTTCCTTTTGTTTTGTAACTTTTGCCACTTTTTGTTGGGTAAGTCGACAAGATCCATGCATATACAATCGCGAAAATATATCGGATACCCACAGTTGTCAGAGCAAATATTGAGTACATGCTTAACATTGTATTATGATATTTTAACACCTATAAAAAAATGGTGCTTCATACTTGGCGTGCCTGTGTAGCATTCGACTAATCCATTAATCCGAATCATCCGATTTCGATCAAATTTTATGGTATACTTAAACGAGTTTCATCGCGATAGTTTTTTTAAATGTTTGATTAAGTACATATTTTTCAACACTTATCATTCACATATCACTACGGACCATACCCTAAAAATGAGTAACTCCTACTTAATTAAAACTAAAGTTGTAGTGTAGGTATGTAGCTGAAAAAAAAACTAATTTGTAGTTTACTGGTATAGTGAGGAAACCAAGGTCTATTTAATGGTCACGATGTGAACGCCATCTAGTTGGCATTGCATTCATTATTTCACTGCCTCGCCGTACACTACGTTAACGTACGTTCCACGAAGTCTACGAACGTTGCAACAGCTATGTTATGGAAGGTGTAAGCGACGCTCGCTCGTGGCTACTATGCGTTTATTGAAGATGTGTATTATGACAAGCCGTCCGCTAGATGGCATAAATGTGCGCAACATGTTTGCCTCGGCCTAAGTTTTTTTTCTAGCTGTCAAGTCTAAAAACCTAGACCTACTTTAACGTTAACTAGCTAAGAATACCCAAGAGATGACAAGAAAAGAGAATATTTTTCGATTTCGTGAGACCATACATTCAAATGTCCATAAACTCATCTCTAAAGCATTCTATGAATAAATCTAGATGTTGGCTGATACATATAATTATTATGTTATAAAAATTATCTCCTACATGTCCCCTGAACCTCCAAATTGAAGTCCATTTTTGTAGTAAGTATTTTAATTTCGACAATTTCAATTTAAGTATGTCAGTGTCGTTTTCAAGCTAACGATACCTGCTTAGCTATAATTAAATCCCAAGATTGATTCGTCATAGTGGTTTTAACTGTCGTATCATAATTTATAAACAACATTAAATGAAGCACCACACTATCACATGCATTTAGAAGCGCGATCTCAAGGAAAGTGAAAATGAAAATCTTACAGAATAACTTAAAGCAGTAGCAGCAGGTGCAACAACAGCCACAGTATTAGAATTTCAAAGTAGATTATTAGTTATTTACTATCACATTCGAAAGCATGAAGAAACCTGATGTGTTTTATGTGTGTGATTGATAAAAAACCACACGAACAGAATGCTAACGTCACTTTGTTTTTGCTGTATCAGAATTTAAAAAAAATAGGTGAGAGCTAGTAACATACATACATACAATCACGCCTGTGTTCCCAAATAGGTTAGGCAGAACACACGAAACATGACATAGACAAAACCATGACTATTTCAAGCCTCGCAGCCACTTCTAGTATAATTTTAGATTTAAGAACATATGGAAGAGGTATAATAGTGACAGGTTGCTAGCCTGTCGCCTAAAGCATACCTAAACCAATTTCCTTAGTCTCCTCTAACTTACAACATCCGTGAAAAAAATGGAGAGATCCTATTCTATCCCGACACCACATGCGTAATTATTATGGCAATCCATTTACGGTAAAAATGACCAACTACAATCGTATACGAAAATCGAATAATGACGCGATGCATTTGCGTATTACTCTAAATTGAATCATGAAAATGTCGTTTATCGGAACAATCAAGCCGATGTTATGATGCTATCGTTTTGATTGCCTCTTGACGCATAATACTTCGCGTATGAAGCGATCAGAATAATTCTACTATAGGTGCAGTATCGGAGCGGTGTTTGTAATACTAAATGGGATGTTAACCATAGAAAGTTTGTTGAACCGTAAACATGCTGAACGATATTATAAAGATGTTTGTACCACACTCCTAGTAAATCCGAAGTAAGTAACGTAAATAGTTTGCTATCAACCAAGTCTGGAAATAGATTTCCGAGTAAAATTTACCAGTTTCTCCATTCATATGTAACTATTGATGTTAATGTTAATTCTGATGTTGATGAATGTGATGTTCTGGAATGTTGATGTTAATTCTGGTTCGGCATCTCATTAATTCGACTTTACTTAACTTAATATTTACTACTATCTAAAAAACTTGCTAAACCACATTTTGCAACTCGTTGCAGTAAATAACTTTAATTGAATGTGAAATATTTAGACGTGCTTACTTTACAAATGCAATCCGCGATTTCAGTCATTTGAAAGGTCATTGCAGTTAGTGCAACGAGCACAACTAAATCGAACCACATGACGACGGGGCCGGGCCGGGTCTCTCATGTAGCTGGATACACTAAGTAATTTATGTTTGCATTGCACTGATGCCATTTGTTTCTCGGTCTGAACAAGTCTTGATGAGAGACGAACTTAATTTAGAAGACAAATTTATGTAGGACATCAAGATCATTTAACCGTTATGCCTTCAACCGCAAACGGCGTCATTCTCACTTTACTCCATTCCACTATAATATTATAAACGCGATACTTTCGATGGATTGATAGATGTGGGAATGTTACTTTTTCACGCAAAAGCCACTACTGGCTGGATTTTAGTGAAACCTTATAATAATATCAGAAAAACACTAATACACTATTTACAAAGGTATCATTTAAAACACAGACGAAGTCGCAGGCAAAAACTGATGACTGATAAGCTCATATAAGAAATAGAAACATGAAAATGTCGAAAGTAGTTATAAGGCTATTAACCATAAAACTCATTTATCTGTCCAGTATCTTCACGTACGTACTTAAACTAACTGATAAGACAAACTGGCAAGTGAATAATACGTGAACACATTAAAGACGATAATTCTATATAGGTTAGTTTACTCAACAAGGTAGATGCATGTTTCATCCACAACACAGTCAAACCATGCGTCATTGATAGGTAGTAAGGAAAACATTAAGCATTGTAATGGAATGTAAAAAACCAGACACGTATTAAATTGAATCAGACGATCTTAGTATCATAAATAAACTAAATGAAAAGCATTCTAAATTAGTAAATTATAAGAACTGATTGGATGTAGGTAGAAGAAATAAAACGTGATTTATCACTTAGTACGAACGTACAATTAGTCAGAGACCGAGGAACAGTTTAGCCAAACAGGCACGTGCGGCCAGACCAACAGGCAATGTTTCTTAAACAAACCCGAACGTACACAACAGTAAAGATAACAAAGCCAACAGCTCGCCGAAGTTAAAATAGGTCGGAAAAGTACAGGCCACACTGGACTGTAGCTCTAGATATAAACAATAACTGCCGCCAAGTTAAATTAACTTAGTTTGAAGCGTACGTATCATTGGAATCCACCATTCACCATTAAAACAGTCCTCACAAACATTACAAGTATTCTGTTTAATATTGTCTGGAACATATTAGAACAAGCGGGAATTTCGCAACCAGAACTCATTGCAACGTTGCAACATCTGATAATGAATACATCCCACTTGCAATGGATACTTTATTGTATCTATGAGTGACTATGGGCGGTGTAAAATTATGTTTCAAATGAATGGAGAACCTACAACGAGTGTGATGGATGAGTTAAGTGTTCAAGGCATTCGAAGTCATCAATCCGACGCCTACATAAAAACACGTTTATTCAGAGTTAGAAGTTATCTTGACTGGAAAGAAAAAAAATTGCATCGTTCAGTACAACACAAACTATACTCCTATATCAGTAGCATCGAACACAAATAAACTAAAAGACGTCTTTATAAATAAAAATCCCAATCAAATTTAGATAGAATAAACACAACGCTTTAAAAAATACGTTAGTCAATGTACTAAGACTAAGAATTCCTACACGTTAAGTAGGTACTGCAATATTAGTTTACACACAATCGACTAGTAATACAAAGGAAGGATGGCCACAAGTTTCTAATGGGTTTGCTTTGTACGTGTTGAACGGTCAAGATTTCTACAAGCATTATAAGGTGTACACAATAATAACTACACTTCTGATAGAAAGTTCTTTTCAAACGAAACAAAAAAACTGCAATTCCTAGGTGTTGTCCTGTTAATGCCTTAGTTGTATTGAAATTACTTGACCCTGATTATGGCGCTTACCTGATCAGAAGCAGAGCCAGGATTAGGCCTGTAACGCGACAAAACAGGCCTATTCCGTGGTCTATTCAACGGCGATTCCGTAGATGCCATTATTTCATAAGAAAACAAATCACTAACACTGTAATGTTCAACTTTTGATGTCACTAGCTGTCAATATGCACAGGAAATGTTTAAGGAGGAAACATATTACAATAATTACAACAGCTCTATACGCGGCACTAGCAAATGTGATTCCACATTTTACGTCGACAAATCACACATCCGGAGGAGCGGCGACTGAAGCCCAAGCATGAATCAACCGATTACAAATAACGTTCAGCAGTTTTGCTGCTTGTGATAAACTTTTATGGTACTCCCCCACACACACTCTTATCAAACTTGGATACCTATTTAATATTTTTAAATAGTATTCAAGTAGATGTAATTAATCGAGTGAGCGCATAAATTATACTTAAAATAGTAGCACCAAATAAAGCACCTACGAGCTTTGCCAGTACCACTACGAGTTGCAAAAATAGTTACGCTGGTTCAATGGAATGGAAAGGAATTCGAAGGCAAATATAGTGCTTCTAAGGAGTCGCGCGTCAAACCTGGAGCAATGAACTAGTCAACCAAATAATGGAAGTTTAAACAATCTATTATTAATTGTGGACCGTTCGCGCCACTACCGATCACTGTTTAAAAAATTGCGAACTGAATCGTACATCGCGACGATATTGCAAGTGTGTTCGGCGGTGCAATCGACGCCGTGTGAGCTAATGTGAGTGCGCGGCCCGAGGATGACCATAGGGACTTTATCGGTGTCACACTGCCTGCTGGGCCAACCTCGACGCTCGAGGGCCGAATAGCGGTCGCGAATTCCTACTCGTAATTCAAATGACGCCGTACATACGTGCCGCATGAACAAACGGTCCATACGACCTAATAATTCATGTGGTAAATTCACGCTTAACTTTATGCATATTGCTCACGCGTATCGAATTTGAAAACAAGTGAAACAAGCGGGTTTGTTCAGCTTACCTTAAACTCGAAAGACGGATCTTGTAAATTAATTGGAGCATTAAATAAACATAACAAATTATTTACTTACCGCTATATTTGTTGCCGGTGAAAATTCAGCACATGAAACAAAATAAATTTATAATTAATTACATGAAGCTTTTACACCGTGACATTCGAAGAAAAAACATTTCCATTTATTTCTAAACGTACTTAGGCAGGGTAGACAACATGTACCCACGTTCTCAAGGCTGTCTGTACTCAAATAGGCTACATCCATGAAAAGCTAGTTTTTTCACTAAATGCAATAATGCTTCAATGTTGACAACAGTAGCACCGACGCTAGAGCGAGCGTATCGCCAAGTCAACTCAACTCCATAGTATGCAGATGAAGTCTACGCACGGTTCAATGAATCATTTGGTCTGCAATCTGTATACTGGCATTGTTTTCGAATCCCGATTGTTTTCGATTTAGATCACGCGGACACATTGACGAAAGATTAAACATATGACGTTAAGCATTGTAAATAGTAATAACAAACTTTTTTCTTCGTGTATTGTATATTCGAAAACATGCATAGAACAGAAGATTCGCTCGCTAGCTACTTAACCAACGTCTGCATCACCACACCAGACCCACATTGGTTTCAGAATTAGAATATTAAAATATTTTAAATTTAAAGTACAAACATTGTGCTAGCAACCTTTCACTGACTGTACCATTTTTATTTTTTATTTAACTTAAAATCTAACTTTACTAAAAGTGGCTCAAATCGTTAAATAAGTAAGTAATAACTTTAATGCACAAAAACCATGAGATTAGACTTTCAGACTTTCACAAGCAAGGAGTTTATCATGAGTGATGTCGCGTTAGAATAAAACTTCTCCATTTCTTCCGTGGGTGTCGTAAGAGGCGACTGAAGAAATAGGTTTAAGTAGGTAAAGGTATGCTTTAGGCGACGGGCTGGCAAACTGTCACTATTATACCTCTTCCATCTGTTTCTAAACCTAAAATTATGCTAGGAGTGGCTGCGAAGCGTGTCGTTGTAGTAGTCATGATTTTGTCTATGTCACATTTCGTGTGCACTGCCAGTGTTTAAGTACCAAGGCGGACTTATCTCTAAAGGGACTTCTTACATACAACTTTTGAAAGATAGAATTAAATTGAAACATACAAAAAATGCAGTAATGCATGGTGAAACATGCTAACGAATAAACATAACATATAATAAAATAATAAACACACATCCTCACGCCCGTATTCCCCAAGAGGGGTACATGAATTCAAAAATCCAGTACCGCGATTAGCAATTTCAGGGCAATCACTAATCAGATGGTAAAACGTGATATTGAAGTGACAGGTTGCTAGCCCATCGCCTACAATACACTAACCCTTTCCCAGAGTCGCCTCTTACGACACCCACGGGAAGAAAGAGGAAGGTGCTATTCTAATCCGGCACCACACGGACAAACGAATAAATAGTTAATTATAAAACAAGTATTTGTCTATTTAACGTCTTGTGTACTATGCCTACCCCTCCAGCACAATGTACATGTAATTATTTCATAAATTAACATAAAATTACTGGGCGTATAAGTACATAGTCAATGTGTATGTATGAACAAATAGGTGTATTTTTCGTTAAAAGATGTTGTGTGTGTATGAAATGTATGTTGTGTTCTAGAGACATATTTAATGCAAGTTTGCATTATCATTAGCATCTACTTTCTCACTGTTGACTACATATTACCATCTGTAAATTAAAGTAGTTTGAGGCAAACTTAATTACTCGCGTGATGCAATGAGCGTTGCATAAACACAGTTATAAAAATATGAAATAAACCTTACATGAAAGAGAAGAGGTATCCACAGTATCCATGTTATCCAAGTATATCTTCCGTAAATATTGTAGATCAAAGAACTCAACACATAATAGGTATAAACAAACGTCAGAGCGCAGCCGTTGGAATCAAAACACAAATGTCACAGTTGAACATGTTTTGTATCGGTCTCCGTATCGGTCAACAAACAAGCAATCGCCGTCAAATATTGACAGTGAAGGGCCAGATCGGTGTTAGGGTAGGTTTGGAAGGTTTAGTTTGGTTTTGAGAAGAGTGACGCGCGATGTTGAACTTGGTGCGAGATCTGACGGAGAGAGCCGGCGGTTGGCGCACACGTCCGCGGGGACTGAGCCACGGCAGCGGTACACAGCAAGTAAACGCAACGCACGGCGTACAACAATACATGCTATTTCAGGGAATGGTGCATGCAGAGAATTCGCAACTCTGCGGATTCCGGCGTCGGTGTGGCCACAGGCTTTTAAGGTCAAGCCTCTTATGGCATATGGCTGTAATTAGAGACGGAGTCAATTTACGTGTAACGCCAAGCCGATATTTTGTGAGGTTTTCTTTGAGGGCTCTGTTCTTGAAATCTATGTAGCAAACATTCTGTAATTATATAGTTCCCAGAAAATTGGCACCTCGAAAGCTAATGTTCAGGCTTTAAAAGGATTTTAAATCTTTTATTTCACGAATGTTTAGATACTATTTTTAACACAATTAGACCAATAGGACCAAAAAGTTGGACCTTGCTTCAAGACGCGTAAAGAGGAATTTAAAATTACTATCAACTTTTCCATTATGACACGAAAATCAAATTCATGTTTCAGAATGAAAAAAAAATAGTACTTTTAGTTTTGTTCTTAATGCATGGGGCCGTGTAGGGTATGGTTTTGGGAGAGTACGCCAACTTTCTGTGGCCCATCATAGCCATGCTGCCATGAGCCGTGGAATTCATAAGATGCATTTTTCACACGTAAAAAACAAAAGGTGCTAATTTTTGGTCCTCAAGTCCTCATCCTTAAAGGTAGCAACGAAACGCGAAATATCCAAGGTTTTGTCTTTGTAGCGTTTGGGAATGCAGGCATGATGTGCATATTTACGGAACTGGGTATGTGTGTTCAATTATGTAATTCCCTATTAGAGAGTTCTAAATAGCAACATTTTAGTCGATACGTTTTTGATAAAAAATTAATTGTACTTACAGTCCACAGACGGTCCTAATCCCAAGAGATAATCCTGTATCGGATGTAGGTATCTAAATCTTAGACTCGAGCGAACGAAAGATAAAAATAATCCTATAGGTCTGGAGCCTGAACTAAACATGAGTCTAATTAATACAAACTCTGAAGAATAACTAACTGTACACGGCCGCAGGGCCCGAATTCACTGGCATCATAGCCGAAATAACAACATTTCTAAAACAATCAACCGATGATGTAAACAATTATATTCAAATACTAACCTAAGATCTCGTCACAGATGGGAGGTAACTATCTGCGAATTCAAGACGCAATAAACAAGATTGGAACGAACTCGTGCAAACACATTACATAGCGATGCAATCTTAAACGATCAATTACTTTAATGAGAACTTTGGCCCAATAACATCTCTCTCCCGTTGCTACATACCTACGTGCGAAAGTGTACATACGATATACCTACCAATAGCAAGAGCGGGGGTTATTAATCGGCGCCGGCGCCTGTTTCGATCAATTTCTCGATTCATGCCAATGTATTTGGTTTTAATAAGTTCCTTGGTACTTAGATACTGAAATAAGTGTCTAACAATATATTACTTTCCATATACATTACATACAATGGGTTGCAGTGGGAGGGGAAGACCTAGACGAACGTTCCGTGACCAAATCGCGGACGTTTTAGAAACAGGTCAGGTCAAGAGTACCCGAAAGCGACGAGCATGTATGAGGAGATTGATGAACGTAGATGAAGCAAAAGATGTATGTCAAGATCGTAGCGAGTGGAACAAAGTAGTCTCTGCCTACCCCTGTGGGAAAGAGGCGTGACGATATGTATGTATGTATGTATACATAATGCTAGAATTGGTCGAAAGATATCCAATTAACAGGTAAACGATTGACTGTGTTAAAGTAGGTAGGTAAATAGTTTAATTTATTCCAAAAAAAATTAGCGACTCGAATCATTACCAAATGACTACCTACTACTGACACTAGAGTCTAGTGTAGAAATTAATATCGTCTAGTTCTAGTGACTAGACGATATTAATTTCTACAGCTATCTTGCATTTCTGCATACAATTGCTATTTCTGCATAGGGACGTTGAATTAAAGTCAATATATCTTTGAGAATAGGTAGTTTGTTGGCAATTCGTGCCCAAAGTCCCTAATTGATACGTCAAGCATAAAGGGCGGTGATTTGATTAGTAATCGTAAGACAATCATACTCGTAAGAGTCGTAAGGTAAATTAAATGTGAAAAAAATTGTCAATAAAACAACTGAATTAGTAAATGTTATAGGTAAACTTCGAAGTAAAAGACGTGCACAAGTTGCACAACGGAACCCTAAAAATGTTGCGGCGTATAAAAATACATAATTAATCTTAGGTTGACAACGGTGAGGTAATGCCTTGAAGCATAAATAATCGCACGCATAAAAAAATCGTAGCTAGCGCCAAGAATTTATAACATTGAGTAACTCGCCGTTTTACTAAAAAAACGAGCGTCAAGTTCAAATAAAACCGACACAATTTTAAATCATAACTTTACAAAACAGATCCCAATACCGAAAAATCGGGATTGAATTTGATATCTTCGTTTGACTTTGCAACATCGTGCAAAAGTCGGTTGTACTCGAATAATTACGTAGTCAATTCGTATTTATGAAACAAAGTGACCTCCCGTTGTATGTCCCTATTGCTTAGTTAGATCTTTAAAACTATTCAGTGGATTTTAATGCAGTTTTTCTTCATAGAAGGAGTAATTCAAGGGGAAGGTTTGTCTGTGTGTATGGTAAATGCATAATATACTTAGTACAGAAACACTGATAATTTTACATTACATACATATTCTCACGCCCATATTCCCATGAGGGGTAGGCAGAGCACATGAATTCAAAAATCCAGTGCCACGTTTAGCAAATTCAGGGTAACCAGATAGTTAAACGTGATATTGCGGTGACAGGTTGCTAGCCTATCGCCCACAATACACTAACCCTTTCCCAGAGTCGACTCTTACGACACCCACGGGAAGAAAGGGGGAGGTGCTATTCTAACCCGGCACCACACGGGTAATTTTAAAGGGTGATAATTTGGGTAGGGTGATAATTTTAAAGATTTCTAATGTGATGTCGTAATTTCATAGCATATTTAGGTAAAATCAGCTTTGCACCCATGCGATTGGGCGGGTCGCTAGTAGAATTATAAAGTCAATGCCATATTACTCGTCGTTAATTGACAAGGACGAGTACGGTCATAGACAAGCAAATTATTTAATTAAAGGTTGTTATTTGCAAATCATCCGTTTCCATTTTACCAATACAGTACTGTATTGTATACCCTAAGGCAGTAAGGCAGGTTGACCGTATTTGGCAAACATTTATTGCTTTTCCTCAATTTTTCACTGGCTCACTGAACACAGCTCTCCGACGGATAGGCCGATTTAGAGGTGCGGTTTTTACGTGAAAGTGACTTTCATCGCGTTGGTTCTGTAAATGAAATTTGGTCAATCGTAGTTTTTCCAAGACCGCTTTCATAACACTAAGTACAGTCACCGGCATCTAACTTGGCAAGGTTTTAGTACCGTACGCCTAAAGCATGCCAAGTTAGATGCCGCTGCCGTAGTCTACAACAGGCGTACACCGTGCGATTTCTTCGGCTATAACTATAACGTACCTTTTTTTTTTGACGGAGTGGAAATGGCTTACGAACTATCCCTGAGTCGTTTCCGCGGATGGACATCAAGGCGACGACCTAGGGGATGTGTGGGACTCTTTCCCCCGTCCTAACTATAACGTACCTTTTTTTTACGAAGAGGAAATGCCTTACGCATTCCCCGGGCATGGGGAGTGCCCGGGGATATATGGGGCTCTTACCCCCGTCCTCTTCCTGAATGAAAGGGGAGGGGGGAGCATACCCACTAAAACCTCTCTGGTGTTGTCAGCTTGCCGGGTTGGGGGACGCCATGGGATCCCGAAGATTCTACCAATGAACTATAACGTACCTACCTTTAGTGATCGGCAATAAACTTGCAAAATTTTAAGCAGTCCCACCATTTAAAACCTGGCCAAGGCTACTGCAGACCCTATACGTATCTATTAGTTAGATCAAGACATCCAACAGACAATTTTCCCATCCTCGAGATGTTTTCGACGTCTGCGACAAGGGGCACGCAGCCGTGAGCAGGGGTGTCGATTACGGGCGCACCGGCGTCATCGCGGCGGGTCACGCGCCAGGGCGCACTCCGGGATGAGGTCACATGCTCCGCGACTCCGTGAGCACGAAACAATACTCTGAGGGTTCTACTTACCACATTTACTATACCTATGGAGGTATTAGTGTCCAGTGTACGACAATACCCGCTGAGGGTTCTACTTTAATTACCACATTTACTATACCTATGGAGGTATTAGTTTCCAGTGTACGTAAATAATTGTACACTGTAGGTGCGAGTGGTAATAAGTAGGGTATTAGTTATTTGAAATAAGTCAGTTGATTTTAAATGTCTATTGACTATGATAAAGGAAAATGTAGTTGTTTCACCTATACTATGTACTACATACCTATTTCAAAACATTGCACAGGAAAAAAAATCGGTGTTATAATTTTAGATTTATAGTTAGGTACTTTACTATATTAAAATTAAATTTAAATTTATTTAATTTAATTCGAATTCTTCAATGGTTGTCGTAAGAAGCGACTGTGAAAATAGGTTTAGGTATAGGTGTTAGATATGCTTTAAGCGACAGGTTAGCAACTTTTCACTAGTATGTATGTATGTAACTCTTTATTGTACAAATAATCATGACAAAATAACAGACAAAACAGAACACAAGTACAAAGGCGAACATATCCCAGAAGGGATCTCTTCCTGCTAACCTTACAACTAAGTATACAATACACACACAACAGTTTTGTCTAAGTAATGTTTTGTATGCCCTGCCCACCCCGTTTGGGAACTTAGGCGTGATTATATGATGACTTTGACAGTGTCATCGCCTGCTTGCTTTTAAAAGGTTTGATTTCAAAATACATAAACATATTGGCTTTTAGTCTTAAGCCATAGAAACATAAACATCACACCTACATAGAGACCCGTGTGGTGCCGGGTTAGAATAGCACCTCCCCCTTTCTTCCCGTGGGTGTCGTAAGAGTCGACTCTGGGAAAGGGTTAGTGTATTGTGGGCGATGGGCTAGCAACCTGTCACCGCAATATCACGTTTAACCATCTGGTTACCCTGAATTTGCTAGACGTGGCACTGGATTTTTGAATCCATGTGCTCTGCCTACCCCTCTTGGGAATACAGGCGTGAGAATATGTATGTATGTATGTATACCTAGAAAGCAGTACACACAGAATGATACAAGACCGTGACTATTTCACATTTCTCAGCCACGTTCAGAACAGTTTATGTTTCAACAATTATCTCAGTCTATACACATAGTACTTGCTTTTACTTTACATATTTAAAGAGCACACAGAATATCAAACAAACCACTTTAGTCACTGATTGCGGCACTATGACCAGTTTCCATCTAAAGTAAAGCAGTAAACTAATCTTTATGATATCTAAATTAGATGTACCTAGCTAAAAGGCCTCAAGTTTATCTATAATACTTAGATATATTTTATGTTGATCTGAGATTAACACAGGCAGGTAAAACTTGATTTGATTATCCTTACTAATACATATTATAAATCGGAAAGTGAGTTTGTTTGTTGTTTGTTACTGAACCGATTGCTTTGAAATTTTGCAGACGTAAAGTTAGAAGTCCGGATTAAATAACAGGGTACTTTTTATCCCAGAAAAAAAAATGTTCCCGAGGGAAAGTTCTCTTTATACCGCAATATAACCGAATTCCACGCGAGCGGGCGGAAAGCTAGTACACAATAAACACAAGATATATTATACTTTAGCAATTAATCAACTATGTATGAACATGATTTACCTAAGCACTAGTAAAACATGATATAAGGTATATATGTATGGTAGATGTATGTACTTTATAGAGTAAGGGGGTAAAATGATGGTTTAATTGTTTTTATTTTTTATTTGTTTCACTGCAAATTGAGTGAATAAATTTTAATCTACTAAATTTATAATAGTAACAAATGTTATGTTCTGGTTATTGTAACCAATACACGAATAAAATTCATAATGAACATATATAATTAAGTTTAGAATGAACAGAAACATACCTAAGGCTTAACACGCACTGCGGTTTTTAAAAAGCGGATCCGCAACCGCAAAAAATGTAACGTATGGCATCCGCTACAAGCGCACGCACTTGCGGTTTTTTCCAGTGACTGATTTTAAAAACGCAACTTGCTACATTTCGATTTGCGGTTTGCAACCGCGCGTTTTTATGTATCCCATACATCGTGTATGGCAGCGCCCGCACTGCGGTTCGTAAAAAGCGGTTTTTTCGTCAGTTCGGCTCAGACAGCGGTGCAGTGAGGTGTGTGTCATGCGATGAATAATGTCGTCGGATTATGTTATTCGCAATAATTTATTAAAACTACCTACTAATTGACATCCTTAAGTACCTAGTTAAAAAATATCTTTGTTTTCTCGTACATAACTGTACATTTTACAAAAAATTCCCCTCAAATATCTTTGATCAGTTAGACGATGCACCCAGTAGGTACTTATGTTGGGGAAGACGTTTTCTATTTTTCTTTTATTTCTTAAAACTAAGGCCACAACACATCCTGCTCTGACGGAATCCATTGTCATACTGAACGTGAAATCCGCGAAAACGCAACCGCAGTGCGAGTGCCTCCGCGGTTCGGCGGTTTCCGCCAAACCGCAACCGCAAGAAAAAATCCGCAGTGCGTGTTAAGCCTAAAAGAAATGAAAGGCTCACATTGTCTAACTGTGGAAAAATAAATATTCATCTATGTACAATGCCAACATAATTGTTAGACCGGATTATTGCATTTCCCTGATTTAGATAATACCAAATTTGTCTATGAACTTATTTGATCATGTGTATCCCAATTTCCTAGTTTTGCATAATGTGGCTTAAGTTAAATGAACTACCTGAGTTTCATGAAGTTACATCAGTAAATATAGACTGATATTTATCTGCAATTTTTTTTCACCAAACACCAGGAACAATGCCAAATTATCAAATTACTAGCTTTCTGCCCGCGGCTCCGCCCGCGTGGAACTCGGTTATATAGCGGTATAAAGCACAACTATAAAAGCCCTAACAGACGACCAAATCTGTTTGCTGCGAACAGCAAACTTGGTTGGCTCCAAACCAAATTTGGTCGTCTGTTCAGCGGTTGGCCGAACATTATTATTATTATTGACGGTTTGCTGGTTGGATGGTTTTGCCATCGGATTTGGTTCGGACCGAACCAAATTGGACCGTGTGGCCGAGCCACCAAACCGTTTGGCAGTTTGGCACTTTATTTTGCAAATCTTTTCTTTTTTTCCTGTGCTTTTTGGTAGGCGTAATAGCTACGACGGTTGCCACAACTAACGCGATTTTGGTTTGTTTTGATAAAGTCGGAGGCATTGTTGACTTGAGGTAGCACGAAAAGCACTGAACCGTGTTTGACACATGTTTGACAGGTTCGATGGTGTTTGGAGCAAACCAAATTTGTTGTTCGGAGCAAACCAAGTTTGGTCGTCTGGCGAGTCCAGCAAACCGTTTGGAGCCAACCAAGTTTGCTGTTCGCAGCAAACAGATTTGGTCGTCTGTTAGGGCTTTAAGAAAACTTCTCGTTTCAAACGGCACACAGCGCCATCGATCTATTATCTATCGATCGGTTATCGATTGATATCGATCTATCATCGATCGATATCGATCTATCAAGCAAACTATATTTTCGTTTTCCCTCGGGAACATCAATTTTCCGGGATAAAAGGTAGCCTATTATTTAATCCGGACTTTTATCTTTACGTCTGCAAAATTTCAAAGCAATCGGTTCAGTAGTTACGGCGTAAAAGCGGAACAAACAAACAAACAAACAAACAAACAAACAAACTCACTTTCTGACTTATAATATTAGTAAGGATTTTGCATATTACATTTTGAGCTTTGTATATTGCTTATAATCCAGCCTCCAATGATTGTAAAATAAATAGATGAATTTTAAGACATTATCAATCCGCAGTGAGCCTCCTTGAGAACCATCCCAAAAGCCTGTAAATCTGACAGGAGGCATTAAGATTATGCCCAGCTGTAACCTTTTGTCAATGTGCATGAAACGGAATATTGTATGTAGTGGTGTCTATGTCTTTACCATCTTAAGGTAGTCCCAAAGTAAGCATCCCATAAAAATTAAACCTTTTTAAAAATTCTGTTGTAGTAGGGTGACGGCACCAGTTATGGACGGTTTAAGTTGACAAGCACCAGTGATGGACACTTCATTCATAATTTAAAGACCATAGAGTTGTGAATTGATTGTTCTAAAACAAATGACTTTTCCTTAGTGGGTAGTAAATAAGAGTCATTGTCCATTACTGGTTCTATGTCCATTACTGGTGCAGTCACCCTACTGATTTATTCTTTTGACAATTTTGGCATTATTAGACCTGCTAAGTACTCCCAACAAGGCCAGTTTTAGCATAGCATCCTGAGGCAATCATAATGCTTTGGCACCTTTCACAGAACAAGTACTATAATGTTCAACATACAACTTTGCATGATTTTAGATTTCATCTCACATCAAAATTCGAAAAGTAAAAGCAAAGTTAAATATTCAATTTCAATATTTACTATGAAAACTATGTTAGCAGAATGATTACAAAACTCAAAATGTCATAGCTCCATGACATCAAGGAATGGAACAACAAGCCACTCAACAAGCCATTTACATCTATAGTAAACTTGCTATAGTCTCACTACTTTTGGACAATATAATAACAACAACAACAACAACACACAATCTTGCCTGTGTTCTCAAATGGGTAGGCAAATCAGACAAAATGTGACATAGACAAAACCAAAATTTAACTATTTTACTCTTCGCAGCCACTTCTAATTTTAAGTTTGAAAAGAGATGGAAGAGGTATAATAGTGACTGGTTGCTAGTCTGTTGCCTAAAGCATACCTAAAAAAAATTCCTCAGTTGCCTCTTAAAACATCCACGATCCAAGAAATGAAGAGGTGTTATTCTATCGCAACATCACACAGGACAATGCAATCCCCAAACATTTCAAAGCTACACAAAAGTTTATTTTTGGGTGGATCAGGCTTAACCCCTCATATGTAGGATGTGAAAAATATAGTGCATTCCAGTCTCTTCTGTTTCAATATCTACAAATTATACTGATTAGTAAAAAAATAAAAAATAAATCCTTCAAAAGAGCATGAATCCGTGCCTAAGCATACGAGGGGTTAAAAAAATTAAAGATTTTTAAGATCACATTTTGACTGCCAAATAAATGATGAAACTGCTTTATGAAAAACAATGGTTAAATACGAAAAAATGGCTAACAATGACTGATGGGCTTGTGATACCAAAATACTGAACACAGCCCTTTTTTTAATCAAATAATGAGCAAGCTGTTCCAAGGTTATAAAATAAAATACACACCAAAAAACAGTCTTTAAAACTTATTACGTCGAAAAGATCTAGGAAATCTTCTTTATCAAGTAATAAATTTCAAATTATAATTATTGGTATCATCAAAACAAAATGGTTAAGTGCTTCAGTATGACGATGATTTAAGTTAGATAACCAACTCTTACAAGGTGTTTACTTGTTATAAATTACGTGCAACTATAGTATAATAGTAACTTATCTTTTAAGGATCTTATGCGTTAGAACAGTCGGATTTACGTGAAATATCTTGATCATAAATTGCATAAAGCTATTGGCGCGAATTAACATAGAACGAGTGCAATAAAAGCCAAAACAATTTCGTAGTTAGAAACATAATATTACCTGATCTCTGCATAGTGACAATGCTACAAAAACTATATTCACACAAGAAACATATCGCAAAACACGATTTTTTATCACTTCACAAACTGTCAACACAGAACAACCCAACCGCCCTTGCTTGTACCGGGCAGAAATTGATTTTTGAAAATCCTTGCCAGTAAAAAAAAAGAATCGCTTCACAAAAGTTTTTTTTTAATGATTGTCCATTTTTAATACATTTGTGTGTTTTATAGTATATATCTAATGAAGTTTTTATTGTTTTTACTTGTTAAAGGCATTTGTTTTCAAATATCTTCAGATGATTGTCAGAAAGTGTAAAGCAGTTCTTAAATTTTGATGCCACTTTTGTCACTTTGACATTGGCAGTATGATGAGTGAGATGATACGTGTCAGTGCAGTGTTGCCAACTTAGTGGATTTTTCACTAGATCTGATACACTGTGACTCGCGTAGAACAAGCTAGCTGGACAAAAACAAAATTGACTTATCTAGAAATCCTTAATAAGGTAATTACTATAT
>BHDV01006400.1:65668-78138 GCA_005406045.1 Adoxophyes honmai | reverse complement strand
ACCTACCGTCGAGAAAAAGTGACACGCTTGGTTTTCATACTAATGCAGGAACTCGCGGTATCTAGTTAAATATAAGTCTGTGGTACTCACTATCTTAAAAAGAATTCGCCTTCCAAGATGTTAGGTTAGCTAAAGTGACACCTCTTCATTTCTTCCGTAGATGTCGTGAAATACTTAGTCAGGATTTTGTCTATGTAGTAGCGTTTCGTGTGCTCTGCCTACACCATTTGGGATCACAAGCAATGTAATAAAATAAAAATAAATATGTAATAAATACTTTGAGCTAATGCGTAATTTTGAATATTGTCAGTACTTTTTTCAACACTTGCTTTAGGTACCTACTTATGTATGATGAAAGTGAAAATATACTTATGCATTAGGCTTAGCACGGCAACGCGCGCGGGATAGTCTACCTGTCACTATCTGACGTCTCTAGTTAGACAGTGACAAGTATAGTCTATCTTGCGCGTCTCTCTACTAGCGCACAGTGTTCAATATGACTCAAAAAATTCCCTATGCTGTTTATCGCAGAAATCGATCAAGCAATACATTTTGAATGCAAGACGAGAACACCCGCAGTCCCATTTTTAATACTTTTTTTATAAAAAAAAATTAATGTGTCGTGACTTTGACGTATGAAAATGATAAAAATAGTTCTGTGGGTGTATCTATTAAAGATATTTAATTTTGGTCAAAGCAGTTTGATGAAGAGCCTTATGGCACATATTTTCCAGTAAAAATTTTTGAAAATCCATCTCTGGTTACCGAGCTATTCGTATTTTTTTTAGTTTTACGATTATTATTTTTTTCTCCTAAATGACTCAAAAGTGCTACTTTAAAGATTGCTCTTCATCTACTTTATCATTCATAAAAAAATCACGTTCTACTATGGAAGCGTTTAGGAGTTATCGACTTTCAAAAAATACGGTGTTAGGGTTATCACTCAACTTGACTTAAATTTTTTACACTCTGATACAGTCTTGTCATGCTAAGTCGGAAGATGTAAGACTTTTAATAACCTATGGACTGATTTTAAGGGATTAGATACGATTGATAGGTTATCATTATCGGCTTGTTTAAGAGATTCTGATTTCGATAAAGCATTGTCTGCTGGCCTGATTTGTTTATTTAAATGAGGTCTAAATTGTTAGTTATAGCTAGTTTCGGAACGGAATTCAGCGTGAGAACTTACTACATATACTCTGTTTATTTTAAGATTAAAAAATCCAATGGATAAATTTAAAAATTTGCTCTGGAATGCAAAGGGAAAACTGGAAATGATTAGTCCAACAACACTTATTTGTTGTAATGTTTTCAATACAAAAGGTATTTTTGTTCAGTATTTGTGGCTACGCCTTGTGATTTACTTAAAAATGTGTTATGTTTTGGCAGTTAAAAGTCTCATCTTAAATTAAACGAAGTATCCTAGAGAACGGATAGTGGTTTAGCCGAACGCCAAATGCCGAATATTCGTCCACACTCGGCTGAAGCGTCGAATATTCGACATCGAACGTTCGTAATGATACTGAATCTGTTTTGTAACAAATACAGATGGTATTGACTCCGAAGAAAAGAAATACATACATAAATACATAAACGTCATGCTCCATTCCCTACGGGGTAGGCAGAGACAACAGAGCTCTATTCACTCCTATTCTGGCTTACTTCTTTTGCTTCATAAACATTCATACAATCAGTCAACTGTCGTTTTTTTTTGCATTTTTTTTTACTGTTGGTCAATTGCGTTTGCTTGAATATGCAGAAGCTCGCTTTGAGAGATAGTATATTTTTAGATTTTTCATTGCGATAAATACTTCCTCTATGGTGCGGGTTCACCATTTCTTCTGTAGATTTCGTAAGGAAACAGGTTTAGGTACGCTTTTGCTGACAGGCTAGGAACCTGCCACTATTATACCTCTATCTGTTTTAAATCTAAAATTATGCTATTTATTACTTGGCTTACAGTAACGTCATAAGAATTGCGTATTTTTGCTTTTCACTGAATATACATATAAAAAGGTTTTATAAATCCCCAATCTGTCGATAGAGAGAACATAGGAATGACCAAAAGCGCTCAAGGATGCGCATGCGTCTCCAATCAGATCATAAAATTCGACATTCAATGTCACTCGGTTTTCACGTGGTGAGACGCAACCGGTTGGCTTGCCCAATATTTGCTCGCCTAACTCGATTTGACCAGTTTGCTAACATACTTTACTAGTCGTAGTTGCTATCAGTACCACTGACATACATACATATGTAAGACAATCTAAGTATGATTGATGAACGAAAAAATGGCTGACACTGTTACATACAGTCACGAACCGGGATTGTTGAGCCACTTGCCACTGTTCACAATTTAGACGTGTAATCAATGACCGATGTGACAGACTAGATGTCAGCTATTGGATTAGTATTACACGACCAAGTTACAAACATACGTAAGTGGCTCAACAATGTTCGCGATGGTACATATGTTACGCCTGTATTCCCTAAAGGTATAGGGAGAACACGTGAAATGATACGTAGACTAAATCATGAGGTGCAGCGCAGACGACAGACTTTGTGCGATCGAGTCTGCGACGCACATAAAAGTCTGCGTGGATTGTATGCATTACGCGCCGGACTTTTAGCGCGTCGTGTGCGTTACTGCATATGTTAACGGAAATGTATGTAATCCGTCATTGTGTACAATTCCTAGGAAATGTATGTAATTCCTAAAATCGCACGGAAATGTGTGAAATAATTCATATAATTCCATAGATTCTACTTTCACAGACTGAAAAGTCCGTCGCGGATAGTCTGTCGTCTGCGCAGGGCCTGACTATTCCGCGTTTCATAGCAACTTGTAGCATTTTTTTATGGTTTTAAATTGGCAGGTATAATAGTGACAGGTTGCTACTGTCGCTAGCTTGTCGCAATAGCCAGTCGCAGAAATAGACCTTAACCTATTTCCTTAAGTCTTACGACATCTACGGAAGACGTGGAGAGTTTATTATGAGTCTTATAGATTGTTAATAATATTTAATTATTCCTTTCTTGAAGTAATACAGAAACAAAGTACAGTCTATGTTATTGTCTATGGTAAAACTAAACACAAGGACACATAGTTATTGATATTATGTTATTATTCCATGTTATTTTTAGATTGTGATTTAATTAATAGGTAAATCTATTAGGTATTATTTGCTTATAGTTTACGCACGGACTTTGACAAATTGTTTTCTATTACGTATCCCTCTTGAAGTGTACAGCTGAAATAGATCATGATAATATTATTTAATTAGTTGAATAACATTAAATTTGTTTTCGAATATGTTGTTAATATAGTTGCTCTATGGTATATTTCGTACACACACGGACATATCACTTAGCAGGACTATTTGTGTAGGTAGAGTAGTTACATATAGTGTATTGTGGGCGATGGGCTAGCAACCGTCACTGCAATATCACGTTTGGCCGTCCGGTTACCCTGAATTTGCTAAACGTGGCACTGGATTTTTGAATTCATGTGCTCTGCCTACCCCTCTTGGGAACACGGGCGTGAGAATATGTATGTATGTATGTATGTATGAGTAGTTACATGGTCCATCCGTTGCTAAAATCAAGTAGACAGATCACAGCAACTCGAGTGCTGTGAAAAATAAGGAAATACTTTCACAAATTGAAGTACACGGCCTCTACATAACCGGTTTTAGAAATCCTTTTACAGTTCATACATCACGCCTGTATTCCCAATCCGGGTAGGCAGATCACACAAAATACTCAAATCCATGACCATATCACATTTCGTTACTACTTCTAGCATATTTTTAGGTTTAAGTTGGCAGGTTGCTAGCTAGCCTATTGCTTAAAATGTACCCTGACTTATTTCATTAGTCGCCTCTTACGATTACGACGTCCACGGAAGAAATTGATAGGTGTTATTGTAAACGGTTTTGTTTTAGTTCACCAGCGCCTCGTAAAGGCCACAATCTCCAAGAATGCGCCGCAAGAAACTTGGCAAAAAGTGTTTTTTATTTTATTTTATTAACCGACTTCAAAAAAAGGAGGAGGTTCTCAATTCGTTGGGATATTTTTTTATTTTTTTTATCATTTTTTTTTTTTATGTATGTTCGCTGATTACTCGAAGACGCCTGGACCGATTTGAAAAATTCTTTTTTTGTTTGAAAGGGTATAGTTTCCAGGTGGTCCCATTGCCAGCATATCTTGATCTGATGATGGAATATGAGGGAAATCGAGGGCAACCCTCAAATTTTATTGGCACAGGTAATGTTTTTAGTACATTTTTCAAAGCTACACCAGTATTTAAGTCTGGCAGTAAAAAATATGACTGAGCTGATGATGGAAGGTCAACTCCTTAATGCTTAGGAGTTTAAGGATAATTCTTTCAATACTGAATGCACCTGCAGACTGGAAATTATAATTTCAGTAATTAGTGAGGCCTGCTGGTGATGGAAGGTCACCCTCATTATTAAACAAATGCTTTCAGTATAGCCCAAATTTGAAGTCGGTTTTTTTTTGTTTAAAATTATAAACAATATAAATTGTACTCGTAAGAAAGATCGCTAAATATGTAATAAAATATTAAAATGGAACCCTGAAATTAAAAACAACGTGTCCTGACGCTCTGCATATTATTAATAAATTAATAAACGTTTTAATTATTCCGAATTAAAATAATAATAGACAGTTATTGTTCAGCTTTGGTCGCGACGGTACGGTGCTATAGAAGCCTTTCAGGTGCTGGGTGTATTTAGCTGTTTATAACAAAAGGTTGGATTTTCATCAACATGTTTATAATTATCTTTCACTCCCTGTCTTATATTATTTTTTTATATTTATCAATCACCATATAATAATAGAATTTTATCGAGATTTTTTTAGAATAACACCTTTCCGTTACTGCTGGGGTTGTTGTAAGAGAGGAGGAAATAGGTTTAGATTTGCTTTAGGCGATGGGCCAGCAACCTGTCTGTCACTATTATACATTTTTTGTCTATGCTAAAATCTAAAATTTTAGTAAAAGTGGCTTCGAAACTTAATAGTCTTGGCTCTATTTGTGTTACGTTTTTGTACTATGCTAACTCTTCGCAGACGTGATGTTATGTCTGTGTGCTTTGTTAGTATACAATTTCTGTCATTGTGTGATCGTGTTAGAATACTTAGAATAACATCTCTCCATGTCACCCGCGGATGTCGCGTGTCTTAAGAGGCGACGAAAATAAAATAGGTTTAACTACTTAATATTTTTCACCTGTTTTTAAACCTTAAGCACTTCCCCACTGCGAGGCGTGAAATATGATCATGGCTGTTTTCTATGTATTTTTTGTGTGCTCTGTTAACCCTAATTGTACGGTCGACCAAGAAAGTGGTCTACTACTTTTGACAAAAGTTTCTGTGAGATCAAATTATCACTAAGGTTGACATGACACATGACGTGACGTAAATACAATCCCATCAAAAACATTCTGTAAAAAATCTACCCAAGTCTCGTTGAAGCTGCTTGTTTATCTCTAAAAAGTAATGAAATCTAGACATAGTTGTGCCAAGTCTAAGGTACTTTACTGCGATTTCTTTATTATTATAGTTAAAGTTGTGTGCCTTGGCCGTTGAACATTTTGTATACGGTAGTGGGTACAAGTCAATTTTGTTAACATGTAATGTTGCAACTACCTTATTTGTTAGGCGAGATAATAGCCCATACTGGTATGGGTAATTGGTATAAAGTGTTCAACGGCCAAGTCACACAACATTAACCATAATAATAAAGAAATCGCAGTAAGGAACCTTAGACTTGGCACAACTATGTCTAGATTTCATTACTTTTTAGAGATAAACAAGCAGCTTCAACGAGACTTGGGTAGATTTTTTACAGAATGTTTTTGATGGGATTTCACTTCTTTTTGTAGAAACGTGAGCATATTCATTAATTATGTTAGATTTTCTTATTTTACACATTTACTTATTTTTGCAAATTATCTTTCTTTTCTTTTTTCCGGTTTTGATCTCGTACAGTAGGAACAGTTTTTCGTATTACCCATTCGCGGTCCTTAAATTAGAAGATGTGTCTCTCTACGCTGGATTTTTGCAATTACAGTCGATTTTTTTTATGTACCAGAGCAGCTCAGGGTCTTCATCAGATACTTCAGACCTCAGATTTTTGACATCAAATGAAGCGACCCACTAAGTTGAATATTTTTTGTAAAAGAAGTGTGTCGGTCTCTATAGTAGTTTGGTTGGGCTCTAGTGTTTTCACCAGGTACTCCAGATCTTCGATTATCCTAGTTTTTACATTTTTCCCTTTATGTAGTCGTTAATCCCTAACCATGTACCAAATTTCAGCTCTCTGAGTTAACGGGAAGTACCAGTTCTATTTTGATGATCATGAGTGAGTGAGTGAGTGAGTGAGTGAGTGTCGAAAATGCGAAACTTTGCTTTCGCTTAACTTCGGAACTGAATTACCTACAGACTTGAAATTTTGGATTTTAAGTATGTGGTTATAGCTCACTAGATGACGAAAATTTCAGCGTCCTAGTATTATCCAGAGGTTCTCAAATAGGGGCCTGAAAATGCCGCGAAATGGTTCCAGTAAAGGATGGTACGGCAGTGCTTGCTTTGCGCTCGACTTGGTGGGGGCACTGCCGTGCCCCCCGATAATGAAAAGGGAGCTATTGTCACTGTCATAATATTATTGCAAGGGGAAATCGACCTTGTTGTTTCATGAGGTTCATAGGAACATCGATCTTAAGGGGGTAGACCAATTTCTTGGCTGACTGTACTACGATGATTTTATTCTTTTCTAAACTCCACATTTCTCCCGTTACAGGCGTAAGCTGTCAAGCAGCTCTCAGCTAGAATGAAGATCTGGGGTGCTCACGGGGAGTTCTGCGCCCGCCATCAATGGGAGGTCATCGTAGCCACTTTAGCGCTGCTGGCCTGCGCTGCGAGCGTTGAGCGACACGGTCCAGGGAACAGGAGCGAGAGATGTGCCGGCTGGGCCCGTGCCTGCCCTGGTCTGGAAGCAGAATACCAAGCAGCCGACGCCGTCATAATGACCTTCGTACGATGCGCGGCTCTTTTATACGCCTACTACCAAATCTCCAACCTCCACACCATCGCGTCTAAATACCTTCTCATCATAGCTGGCGTGTTCTCAACCTTTGCCAGCTTCATCTTCACGTCAGCATTAGCCAGTTTGTTCTGGAGCGAGCTGGCTAGTATCAAAGATGCTCCTTTTCTCTTTCTCTTAGTCGCTGATGTGGCGAGAGGCGCCAGGATGGCTAAGGCTGGATGGTGTGCTGGTGAAGACCAAGGGAAACGCGTTGGAAAAGCTCTGTCTCTCTTAGGACCGACGGCAACTTTAGATACCTTACTGGCTATCCTTCTAGTTGGCGTGGGAGCCTTATCTGGCGTCCCAAGGTTGGAACACATGTGTACGTTCGCGTGTCTAGCGTTACTGGTGGATTACTTGGTCTTCGTTACGTTCTATCCGGCCTGCTTATCCTTGGTAGCTGACTTCGCGTCCGGGCTTAAGGAGATCGCTCCAGACGGCCCGTTTTCCGAAACAGACTTGAAACCCAACCCAGTTGTCCAGAAAGTGAAGATGATCATGGCTGCTGGGTTATTGTGCGTACATCTGACTAGTAGATGGATGCTGACAGCTGGTAATGGGCACATGGAGGGACCTTTAAGCGAGAATGCTACCCCTAGCTCCCAGGACAATGTACTCTTGCACTCCTACATCAAATGGTTCTCAGTCAGCGCCGATTACATCGTCATCGCGACTCTCCTCTGTGCCCTCATCATCAAATTCATCTTCTTCGAGGAGCAGAGGAGCTGGATCATCGACATGAACGACCTGACAGTCAAGGAGGTTGTCAAAATGGACGACAAAGAAAGCGCACACAGGAAACCGTTGTTCTCTGTTGGGGATGACGCGAACGCTGAGGTTGCGACGCAAACTGACGATGTTTTAAGCGTGGAAGAGTCTGAATGGCCGACGTTGTCGCCTAGTTCGTCCGCTGCCAAATTGAACGCAAAGAAACGGCCGATGGCGGAATGTCTGGAGGTCTACAGATCGGAAGGCGCTTGCGCGTCGTTGAGCGACGAAGAAGTTGTCATGTTGGTCGAGCAATCTCACATACCTTTGCACAGACTAGAAAGTGTCCTCGGGGACCCTTTACGAGGAGTCAGGTTACGTAGGAGAGTCATTGGCGCGCGATTCGGAACCGATGCCGCCATCAAACAACTGCCATACCTGAATTACGATTACAGCAAAGTTCTGAACGCATGCTGCGAAAATGTTATAGGATTCGTGGGTGTTCCAGTGGGTTATGCTGGACCTCTAGTCGTCGATGGAAAGCCTTATATGGTCCCCATGGCAACGACAGAAGGAGCCTTAGTAGCTTCCACAAACAGAGGTGCCAAAGCTATAGGACAAAAAGGTGTTACCAGTGTAGTGGATGATGTAGGAATGACGAGAGCACCAGCAGTCAGGTTCCCTAACGTTATCAGGGCTCATGAATGCAGACAGTGGCTCGATGATAAAGACAACTACGCCTTAATAAAGGAAGCTTTCGATTCGACCTCAAGATTCGCGAGACTCCAAGAGGTTCACATAGGAGTCGACGGCGCGACTTTGTACCTCAGGTTCAGAGCGACAACTGGCGACGCTATGGGCATGAACATGGTCTCCAAAGGCGCTGAAAACGCTCTAAAAGTCCTCAAAACACACTTCACTGATATGGAGGTTATATCCCTATCAGGGAACTACTGTTCTGACAAAAAAGCCGCTGCTATCAACTGGGTAAAAGGCAGAGGGAAGCGAGTAGTCTGTGAGACTACTATCTCTTCAGAGAATCTTCGTTCTATCTTCAAAACTGACGCGAAGACTTTGGCCAGGTGTAATAAGATCAAGAATCTGACAGGATCCGCTTTGGCTGGATCTATAGGCGGCAACAACGCGCATGCAGCCAATATGGTAACTGCGATCTTCATAGCAACAGGGCAGGATCCCGCTCAGAATGTTACCAGCAGCAACTGCTCTACCAACATGGAGGTTTGTGGGGAGAATCTTGAAGATTTATACGTTACCTGTACCATGCCGTGCTTGGAGGTTGGCACGGTAGGTGGCGGCACTGTCTTGACAGGGCAAGGAGCTTGCTTAGATATCCTAGGGGTGAAAGGAGCGGGGGTTTTGCCTGCTGAGAACTCGGCCAGGCTGGCTTCTTTAATATGTGCCACTGTGCTAGCTGGTGAACTGAGTCTTATGGCCGCCCTGGTCAATTCTGATCTTGTCAAGTCCCACATGAGGCACAACAGGTCAACAATCAATGTACAGACTGTCACGAGTGAGACAACCAGCTCGAACCATTTAAAAGTGCCGACATTATAACACGAATGTTGTTTAGTTTTAAGGGAATATTACTCGAATATATGACGTGACGTCTAATGGTGAAGTGTCACAGACTTTGTTGAATATTTGTTTGATACAGCGCCATCTAACGACGCGCTTCTGTTATTGAATGAGACTATGTAGTACATAGATGGCGACACTGACTATGCTTGAAGATCTGAGGAACAATCATTTCACATTACATACATTAAACTGCCTTATAAAAAATGTAGTATTATTTAATGGCACACAGCGATAAAGTTCAGTGTTGTGTGTGCAGTTCCCAATCTGCTCTGGGCCTGTGGAGACTATAACCAAAGCCTGAGAGGCCTGTGCCTAGCATTGGGACGTATTTAGGTTGGATTATTATTATTAAAGAATATGAACCATTTACTTACCTGTGACTGCTATTTCTTTTTATTGTATACTTTCTCATTTAATAATGTTGTTTTTGTTTTTAAGTATTATATTGATTTATTTTTAATCGAACGTAGCTATAATTAATGTTTTGCAGTATTTCGAATTATTGTGGACCGAATGAACCAAATGAGACTAAAATTTTGTGTTAGAATAAGTAACTCTTTACTCGAGAGTTGATAATTTTTTCACGTGAAAAAGCGGGTAAAAGTCACTTAAGTCACTTATTCCGAGACAAAATCATATTCTCTTTGGTTTAATTATCCCTTAAATTAATACTGTTTTAGAGTTGCCTAGATCGATTTATAATTTTATTTGACATAATCTGAGATATAATTAATTGTTCTAACAATTTTTGTCTCGTTGGTGGAAAATTTCTAGAGCGAATCTTATGTTGTATACATATCAATTGTCATAAATTCATAATGTAGTCTTTGGCCTAACAATTGTTAGTCATAATAAAAATTAGTATTCCTGTGCGGTTTATAAAAGATTTTTCTATTTAAGTTGCACAAAAAATAAATGGATTATGATAATTCGATGAAAGTTACATTATGAATTATGACAAGAAATTACCTCTGCCACTGTACTTAAAATGTGAATGTTTTAAATGTATAATAATATTGTATAATGACATTTGTTAAATTATTGTTGACCAATTGTATTAAAAATAATTAGCATAAATATTACATTTGAAGTATTGCTTGATCCTTGGGGATTTTAGCAGCTTTTACTAGTGGATTTTTTACATAATTATAGGTATAATAAATATTAATATTCATAAATAGGTATAGAAACTATTACCCGTGTGGTGTCGGGTTTCGATTAAGAGGATAGGAGTCGCGCCACTTCTCCATACAAACGTAGTCTTCTGTTTTCTCCGTGAATAATGACATTAGAGAAAAAAAAAACGGAGAGGTATCACTCGAAACCGGACACCACAGGGAATATTTTTTAGTCGTAGCTAATTTTAAGAAATCTCTTCCATTGTTTTTTAACTTGGTCTTATTGCCTAATTCGTTCATTGCCTTGGCATTCGCAGAAAATAATTTATTAAGTAATCAAAAAATCGAGTGTGAGTTGACAAGTCCCCGGCAAGTTAGATAGCAAGAATTTTTAAGAAGAAATCTTGCCATCTAATGTGCCGGGGGCTGTTTCGCGTGCGTTAGACAAAATGACTATTAATTGTGAACTTATGTATTCAATATAAATAAGTTTTAAAACCTGAATCATGAAAATAAAGACTACAGGCAAGGATCCTGAAAATTACACTTATCATTTTCGCTTTTGTATTCCATCACGCCTGTATTCCCAAATGGGGTAGGCAGAGCACACGAAACGTTACAGTTAAAACCATGGCTATTCCACGTCTCGATAGTTCAAACAAAGTACAGTACAATTTTGTCTCGGAATAAGTCGTTTTTACCCGCTTTTTTCGTGTGAAAATAAAATTCTCCCGAGTAAACGTGACTTTTAACTTAAAAAAAAAAAAGTTGTTTAAATCTGGTATCAAAGGTGATCGAGAACAAGTTTTGTTTGGCAATCCGATATAATGACGTTTAGGGGCAGCGCAGACGACAGACTTGTGCGCGCCATTCAGAGTTTTTATTGCGCCGCAGACTCGATCACACAAAAGTCTGTCGTCTGCGCTGCCCCTTAAAGAAATTCTCTTTCTGATCTGTAAATTTTCCACACAATTTCTTTGAGTCGCTTTTGTGTCGCCCTAATACAAAATGTATGAAGAATATCGGCTCAAGACTTCATTTTTAGTTATTATTTTTTGACTGCAATGTGCGATTGTGTTTTTTAATTCTGTATACAAAAGTTGTACGGAAAACTTATTTTAGTATATCAACCTGTCACTATAGTATCTCTTAACAGGAATACAGGCGTGGTGTAAGTAAGTATGTTTTATTTATTATAAGAATATGTCAACTCGAAAATATTAGTCTATTACGACGTGATCTAATTATCTCAATATTATACGTTGTATGTTTGTTTAGACAGTTCTGTCTCATGATGTTTATGCCAAGTGAAATTATGTCAAAAATAATTATGACATTGCGTGCGTTGTCTAAATAGCTTAACTTATAATAGAGATATCAAAAGGCTTCCATTTATTTAAGTATTAGTGTGGGACATTTGATAGCATCTTGTTGACATTATAACGTGGTTCTACAGTGTCCAGTGTAGAAATGTATAAAAATGTATAAACTTGAAAGGCATAATGCTTTTAATTGAAAGTTATGGCTGTAGTTAATAAAAATAAACTAGGTATGATGGTTATTTTTGTATATTTTTTTTATATATTCTTGGTACGACTTTTCTTTCATATTTATAAATACACGAGACTAGCGCTTTGATTTAATTACCTCTCGACGTTTCGACCGCGTTACAGCGACCGTGGTCACGAGTAACTGAGTAGAACATAGAGAGAAGTAATTAAATCAAAGACTGATAAAGTCCCGCGTATACATAAATATGAGTGAGAATCACGAAACTTTAAAACATGAATTTTCTTTTTACTAAATTGGAAAAAAATGGCTTTCGTCGTAGTTTATTGCTTTGGAGCAGCGGTTCTTAACCTTTTTGCCTGGCGACCCAAAATTCAAAAATATTGGAAGCCCGCGACCCATGGGCGTAGCCAGGGGGGGGG
>BHDV01006400.1:19423-55292 GCA_005406045.1 Adoxophyes honmai | reverse complement strand
GGCGGCCACGTTGCGGCCGGCGCCGCCGCAGCGCGCCGCGTTACGTTGGAGGAACACGGGCTTGTTGGGAGCAGCGTCGCGCATCGATGGCAGAGCGAAGCGCTCCGCGTACAACGCCCAGGCGGCCAGCGCGCGCGCAGGGGACGCGCCGCGAGCGAGGGCCTAGGGCAACAAGCAAACCTGACTCAAAACTTACTTCAAAACCTGACATTAATTATCTCGCATAACACTAACGGGTAATGGCATTAATTATCGCGATAATGGACGTCAATCATATGGTGAAAACACGTTTTAACGCGATAATTAATGCCATTTCCCGTTAATGTGGCACCAGCATAAGAGCGACGCAAAAATGGTATACCTTTACTTGCCAAAATTTCATAAGCCCGAATTTTACATGATTTACGATCGTTTTAATCCATATTTGTCACATGCTATGTCATTTGCCATCAGTGTTAGATGGTGAATGTTTGAATTAGGCAAAATTTACTCATATAGGTTAGGTTAGAGCTGCAACAAGGCGCGAAGCGCCTCAACTGGGCGGAATAGGAGCTCCATCCACATTAGTTTCGGGAAATGTAACATTCAGGCATATAAAATAAAGCATATTAATTTCGGGCAAACAATAGGTAATCCGTTAAAACATGTATCAATTGATGCAGCAACTCATGCTGAGAAAAGGCCCATTTTTCAGTTCTCTTGTGTCAACAAGACAACAGTTATGGCTTTGAGACCTTAAAATAGTCATTTTTTCTTTCTTTCTATATGCTTTTCTAACACATTTTGGCATAGATTCCGTCGTCTACGTTGTGTCTGTCTGTGCACATACCTGTCCGGTGGGCGACATGCCGGCGCCGTCGCGCGGGGGCGAGCCGCGAGCGTCGCCGCCGCCCTCGAGCAGCTCGAACGACACGCGGCACTCGT
This sequence comes from Adoxophyes honmai, assembly GCA_005406045.1. NCBI lineage: Eukaryota > Metazoa > Arthropoda > Insecta > Lepidoptera > Tortricidae > Adoxophyes > Adoxophyes honmai. The sequence goes on along the minus strand of BHDV01006400.1, from coordinate 54,368 downwards.
CTCCGCCGTACTGCGAAAAACGACACAATTAGTATTGGCAACTATGAAATAAATAAAACCATTAGATTATCATGATTTTTACACAGTTTCACTTCCACAAGTGATCGCTAGCTTCGCTGAAGACTTAAATTACAAAAATATATAAAAGGAGAAGCAGACCGACTGTCTGGTAAACTGATCAATGTGGGGCCTAAACTAGAGTTAGAAACTTGAAATATTGCACTTTTTACAAAGTAGGGGAGCACTGAGAAAGGATTTTTCCAAACGGGGATGCAAAGTTAGTATGAAAAATTGCCGTTTTTGAAGTAAGAATGAAATTCAGTATGAATCCGTCGTTGAAATTCTTGAGAGATAAGTAAAATATTTTACGAAAATTTAAGGGGTTGTAGGGACATCTACTGCAATCTATCATCGAGTAGTAGAAATTCTACTGTCAAGAAAAATGATAGCATACATCCCGCTATCGAACTTTCAACGACCGGTTTCATAAATACAATTTCCTCTCCGAGGACTTCAGTCCCCAGGCATAACATCTGTCTGGGAGAGATCTCTTTATTGGAGTCTTCCCCATAAGGTAAAAGGAGGACGCAAAGTCAGTATGACAGAAGTCGCGGGCAAAGGCCAATAAATAACATCAAGTGTGATGTGATTGTGATTGTGCACTATCGTCTGAAGGCCAACCGGAGTGTGTCAGTATAAGGCAGCGGTACTTAACCTTTTTGCCTGGCACCCCAAAATTAAAAAATATTTGAAGCCCGCGACCCAAACAAACATTAAAATCAAATGAAATGCAGTGATTGCTGTTTGTTTTCAAAAAGTCCCGCGGGTCCTGCGACCCATCTCGACATGGCCCGCGACCCGAGGTTAAGAAACGATGGTATAAGGCAAAGGCTCACCAGCTTGACGAGGAAGGCCGTGTGGTCCTGGTGCAGGTAGCGGCGCGCGCGGCGCACGTAGGCGGGTGCTCCGCGCATGCCCCCGCGCGCCGCCAGCTCGGCCGCGCGCAGCGACCACGGCTCCGACACGCAGTGCTGCAGCTAGAGGTGTAAAAACAACGATAAAAACCTTACCCATATGTATTCGTTACTATGATAAAAAAACGGATAGTGAATCTACAGCTAATACGCAGACCTCTCAACACTTAGTCTGTGACACGCTTACGACTTGATAAATGCCTAAGGGCCCCTCGGACCCAGAAAAACATTCCCTGCCGTGAAATTTTGTATTTTACGAAAACTAATCTGACTAAATATGTACTTTATAAAGTAAGCGGGAACTTACGAAGCTTAACTTCATTCTTAATACATGTGATTATTTATTTAACGTAGCTCGCACTAAGTTAAATTTTTCGCACTCTTACTGTAATCATAATCATGCCTAGAACTAAAAAAGTTATTTTTACCTACATGTATTACTTCGTGTGTTTTATGCTCGAATTTCGTTTTTTTATTTCACAGAAATACGTATAACAAGGATTTAGAATATAAAAGAAAATATCATCGTCACTATCATTGCTCAAAGTTTAATTTTATTACTTACGAATAACTTATTGCATTTTCAATCCCAGTACAACAAATTTAGCTTTTTCTAGTTTTGCTTTGCGTCAGTTTTAATGACAAATAAATTTAACCTTTTCTTCTCAATATTTTACGTAAAATATTTCTCTACAATCTGACGTGTAAATTGGCGGGAACGACACATTTTTTTTTTTCAGCAGTGACGTTTGACTATGGTCCGAGCTTTAATGCCACACGATATTATAAATATTTGCGTGTAATAGCTTTTTTACGTATATATTATGTATTCACGCCCGTATATATTTTTTTAATTTCTGTATAACGGCAAAGAACTTTTTACTTTACGGCGTGTCAGTGAATTTTATGAATCCTTTAGTGGTAAAGTTTCGAACGTTTCACTCATTTATTTAGTCCCAGTAATAATAAATACCACTACTACATAAAAAATATACCACGTTTTTATAACCTTTAGCTGGTGACGTGGTTTTAATTTCACGTAAGCACTGACGTGGGGGCCTCAGAGGCCCGTACTTAAAAAAATATATTTTTCTGAATGTAGAGATTTAATTTGTCCTGACATTTTATAATTACATCAAATAAGTGTAATTCTAATAAACAAACAAAAATAATAAACAGTTTTATTCAAAATCAGTCTTATTTTTAACAAATAGACCACAGTTAACATTTTTTTGGCAGAAATCACTTGAAATCGGAAATCACTTTAAATGCGTATTTTTTTCCAGCAAAACAAACAAATTAATATTTTTTATAAAAGTTCAATAATGTCTCTAACAAACTAAATAATAAGCAACCGTAGTTCTATGGAGAAAATAAAAAACTGCAAGGCACCAAATCTTACAACTTTACGCACAATCTGGACAAACTTTCTTCGCGCATTGAAGGCAAATATTATGCTTTTACATATGTAACATGTATGTGTAGACTTCCCCTGAAGCTTCAGTGGACACGTGTGGTACCTTCTCCTTTGTTTTACATCTTTTTCTGGAACTTCTGGACGCTCAGCCATATCACACCCTAGCACTCATAACTACTGTGTCACTGAGCATAGAAAATCTTTTACTTTTACTAATATGTACGCTATCATCGTTATTGCTTGACCCTTTTCTTCCGGATAATAAAGTAGGTTCCATTTTGGGATAGTTAATCAAATACTAAAAGAAAAAACACAAAATATGAAGAAAAACATCAGTTCAAAAAGTTACGTTAACCCATTCTTGGTCACTGTGCCAATTTGGGAACACTTAAAATTAAGGGAAAAATTTAAATTGTTGACGCTAAATGTAATATGATTGGGTACAGTTTTATAATAATAAATAAATCTCCACCTTGTCGACAATAACGTCGCTCCAAACTCTACCGAAAAGGTGAGAAAACTCGCAAAAATGCCTAAAAAAAAAATTTTTTTTTTTCTCATTTCCTAATTCCTTTTATCCTCTTTAATTATAAAATCAACAAATTTTTGATGAATCTCTGCTAGTTTCATTTTGACCATTAATGGGTTAATACTGATGTGGGGTCTGAGAGGCCCTCAAAAAACTTTATATCGAATTTACTCACCAGAATTGCGTGTGTCGACACGTTTACCATCTTTAACGGGCTCTTGCCGACTAAACTTGAAGGTAATAGAAGTCGCGTATGCGTCGCGTTCAAGGGAGGGGAGAAATTCAATATTTTTACTTTTGTTGGGCCCGAGCGGCCCCCACGTCACCAGTTAAAGGTTAAAATAATGGGGTAGGCAGAGCAAACGAAACGCTACATAGGCAAAACCAGGACTAAGCTAAAATACCATCAACTAGGCTAAATATTATAGTTCGTACATCGAATGGTTCGATTTTTATTAAATGTTTAAAAGCTTAAGAGACATCAGTAGGAAGGCAGCATGCGTGTATCACCACAGACAGTCTGTTACTGCACATCGCATGTGTTTCATCATCGTCTCAAGCCTAGTGCGGCGTATTAAAATATTGCTCGGCTAGCTATTTTTTTAATTTTTATTTTTTTCTGGTACATACAAAATTAAATGCGGTCGGGAAGAAAATTAGTTCAGAACAGAGCGAGAACGAGATTGAACGAATGGAAGGGCGATTATTCGAGCGTTTCAACCGTCTGGCTAGATTTTATACCAATCTGCTGTAGATTTTGATATAATTTTTGACTATATGTTAAGAGTTCCTGTTCCTCTAATAGATGACTAAACGTCGGTATCAGAATCTTCTATTTTTACAGAAAGTGTCCAGATAAATGAGATGGTTGAAATACCCGGAAAAACGTTTGACGCCTGCATAGAGGACAGAACCTATAGAGTACTAATGTCATTGAATTTGTTCGAAGACGATTCCGCCAAAGCATGGCGGCGTTCGCTGTGCTCTTATTGGCCGGCCCAAGATCGCGCATACCGCAGTGGCTTTTTCCTCTATGGTTATTGGCTCTTTACAGTTTGTGACAGTTTCAAGTTGAAATAAACTGACGGTTTGCGGAACTGGGTGGCCGCCAAGTGGCCATCATTGTTTCTCTAGTTGGTCTGTCCACTATGGACGCCTGTATGAGCGAGTTAGAAAATTGTTGCCAGACTAAAATAAATGTTAAATAAGTTTTACCTGTCGAACGGCGTTCCACACGAGCTTATCCAGCGTATACGCGGGATACGCGTGTATGCCGAACATCTCGCGCGCGGCGTCCTCGAACGCGGCCGCCTCCGCGTTGCCATCTAACACGCCGCGGACCAGCTCTAGAAGCGCTGCGTAGTACTCTGAAGGGGATGACGCGTCCGCTGGTAGGTCTGTTGAGATGTAAGTGGTTAGGTAGGTGTTCAGGTAACTCTGCAAGTAGCGAACTGACTGGTTATCGAGGGTAAAAAAGAGAAGCTGTTTGTCAGGTAAGAATATAAAAACTGAAGACTAACTTATAGATACTGAGACAGCAAACGCTATTGCAAATTCCGTATAAAGTGTAGTATCAAATTGTTATTTAGTTAAATGGACTTCCATCAATGAATAAAGTTAAAAAAAAATGTTATTTAGGGGTCGTGCAAAAATCAAAAAATATCACTTGAATGAGAACATCATTTTTGCTGTTTATTATAAAGCCACTAATGGTTTGCGGAACTGGGTCCAGCACTGTCTCTCTAGTGGCTTTTTCCTTTATAGTGTACTGCACTCACTGTGTGGCCTCAGCCGGATCGCCACGGCGACGCTGAGCCGCCGCGATGTGTATAGTGTACTGTACTGTGCCGCAGTGTGTAGTGTACCGCAACCACTGTCTGCGTCTCCCTGTGTCTGCGTCTCTGTCTCTGTGGTCTCTCTCTGTGTTGTGTACTCACTGTGTGGCCTCAGCCGGATCGCCACGGCGACGCTGAGCCGCCACGATGTGTATAGTGTACTGTACTGTGCCGCAGTGTGTAGTGTACCGCAATCACTGTGTCTCTCTGTGGCGTGTCCCTCTGTAGTGCGCCTCTCTCTCTGTCAGTGTACTCACTGTGCGGCCTCAGCCGGATCGCCACGGCGACGCTGAGCCGCCGCGATGTGTATAGTGTACTGTACTGTGCCGCAGTGTGTAGTGTACCGCAACCACTGTGTGTCTCTCTGTGGTGTGTCCCTCTGTAGTGTGCCTCTCTCTCTGTGTTGTGTACTCACTGTGTGGCCTTAGCCTGAGCGCGACTGCAACGCTGGGCCGTCGCGCGGCCCGGTCGCGCGCGTCCTCGTCCGCGAGCGCGGCGGCGCGCCGTCGAAGCGCGGCCAGCCGTTGACACAACACGCCGTGTAACCGCAGGAACAGGTACCAGGATGACGTGCAGACGAAACGCGCCTCCTGTAACGCGTAATATGTACATTAACGTCACGCCGATAGTCCACGGGGTGAGGAGCGAATAGGAAACAAGCCCCCGATACCAAAATGGCAAAGATTAAAGTGTGTCCTGTGTTTTAATCTCAAATGCAAATGTCCAATTCACTATTAATAAAACCACATTTTACTGTTCAGTGAGGCAAATTTCCCCGTGTTATAAGAAAAAAATGTGACTATCGTAATCAACTAAATTTCAATATTCGTTAAATCATTTTGTGGGAACAAAAAATATACGAAATTTATCGTTAATTTTCGATATGGAGGATAATTCCAAAGTGAAATAGGCAGAGTGCAGGAAACGCTACACAGAAAAAACCATAAATATTTCACGTTTCATAGCCACTTCTAAATATTTTTAGGTTTTAAGTTGACGGGTATAACAGTGTCAGGTCGCTAGCCTGTCGCCTAAAATATACCTTAACCCATTTCCTTAGTCACCTCTTATGACATCCACGGAATGGAGAGGTGTTATTCTAAACCCGACACCACACGGGACACGCGAAGTTGTTTTACAAATAGCCCTGTATAACGACAGTATGTAGTGTACTCACATTGATGTTGGGGTGATCCCTGAAGTCGTCGTCGTCCTTGGCGGCCTTGTCGTCGGGCCGCCGGTGCGTGTCGTTGTTGTTGTTCTTCGGCTTGTTCTCCTTGTCGTTCTTGTGGTTGTGCGTGCTCTTGTCCGACGCGTTGTCAGATTCGGACGACTGTCGATGGAGAAGTAACTAGTTAATGCTAAGTTAGGTAATTGCTACAAAATAAATAGAATCTATTCGCCGAATCGCCTCTTACAATATCCACGGAAGAAATGGAGAGGTGTTATTCCAGAATTTGCAACAAAAAAATATTTGTCTTATATTTTTCCGAAAACCAATTATCATTAACTTAAACATCATATAAATGACGTCAATACCCAAAGGGGATAAGCAGAGCACTAAAAACATGGCTTAGACAAAAGCACGACTATTTCACGCCTCACAGCGACTTCTAGCCTAAATTTAGGTTTGAAAACAGATGGAAGAGGTAGCATAATAGTGACAGGTTGCTAGCCTGTCGCCTAAAGCATACCTAAACCTATTTCCTTAGTCGCCTCTTACGACATCCACGGAAGAAATGGAGAAGTGTTATTCTATCCCAACACTACACAGGAGTAATGTGTGTAATGTACAGTCTGGTAATGAATAAACGGAATAGAATTAAGTATTAACTGACCTCTTGTTTCTCCTGCTTGACAGATTTGTCCTCAGTTTTGTCGTCAGCGGCGGGACTGCCGGCTGGACTTGTTGGCTCGTCCTTCTCCTCTGCAGACAGACAGACATGTTAAAACAAGTATTCTGACTGCTATGTATATGATGCCCTGTCTCTTGCCAAACCAAGGGAAGAGAACAGTGAGAAGGAACCAATCACGATAAACCTATAGGTGAAAAAGTTAACAGAAAGTTTTTTTTTTTTCAAAATAAAAGTAAAAAAAAAAGTTAATTGTTACCTAAAAATATAAGTTTTACTAAAAACCGGGTAAAAACTGTAATTATTAAGGCAAAACATGCTCTAAACGCTAGTAAACTGTCACTTAATAGACTGGAAGTTATCGTTATAGGTTTAACTCATTAAGAGCAACTACTGTTTTTTTTTTTCTTTTTTAAACATTGTAAATTGACTCTTTATAATGATGGCCCACAACCTTTCCGCTTTACTCATATTCTTGTAACACATCATATAACAACAATAGAGTCCAACATACCCTCGTCCCTCTCGTCGTCCGACAGCGGCTGCCGGGGATGCGCGAACAGGTCGGGCAGGAAGTGCCGCAGCAGCTGCTTGATGCGGCGCTTCTCCGCCTTCTGGATGCCCGTCTGCCGGCGCGCGTGGTGGATCAGCAGCTCCGCCGCGTCGCGGACCACTTTTATGGCTGAGGGGAGAGTGAGATGTGTTTAATAATGAAAAAATATGTGGGGTAAGGGGTAATTTCACGGTCAATTGTAGAGCTACATACATCACGCCTAACGGACACGTTTTGACACGGATACGTTGTCAAAACTTGGATTAATTTCACGGTCAATTTCAGTCGGCTTAGCGCAGCAAGACGCGAGTGATTGACTATACCTGTCACTGTCTAACTCAGCGGTTTTTAACCTTTATGGCAACTCGAATTTAAAAAATAGAGCCTGCGGATCCGTTTGTATTTTCGAGACTTCAGTAGGAAGGCAGCATGCGTGTATCACCACAGACAGTCTGTTACTGCACATCGCATGTGTTTCATCATCGTCTCATTAGTTTTATTTTAAATAATTACCGCTTTTTCATAGAAAAAAAAACATGTTCAATATTTTTAGTATTCAATCTGACGGGGTAAATAGTTTGATTTTTATTTAGCTGCAACAAAATCTTCGATCGATTATTACAGGGATATTTACCTTCCTGGCGGCTTCTCATATGGTAGTCTACCACCAGATGCGGGCCGGGTTTCCTCGCCGCGTACGCGCTTTCCACCTCGTTGAACAGCGATTTGGAGCGCATGGCTTTCAGATCGTTCTGCTTGAAGTTGATGCCCTGGTGGTCGAGCGACTTGAGATAGTACTTCTCGTTCTGTTCTCGCCATTGCTTGTTGAAGCCCTGGAGGGAGAGAGAAGGTTGTATGTCTGTTTCAAACCGGTTGGCGGTCATTCTTAGGACAGTTTAGATCAAAACCGTGACTATTTCTTGTATCTTGGCCACTTCTAAATCATTTCTTAGGTTTAGTTGGCAGGTACAAGAGATGTGGTCTAAACTATATTAACCTATATCCTTAGTCGCCTCTTACGACATCCACGGAAGAAATTACGAGGTGTTATTCTAAACATGACACAACACTGCACGATTTAGAGAGAGTCGTTGACGAGATTCGCGCATCGCTTTTAACTCTCTCAAATCGTTTGGTAAATGTCAATGCTCGACGCCTCAACGCCCAATAGATGACACCCATCTGTCACCTGTCTCACTGTGACATAAGGTTGCAAGTGCCATGTATTGGGTCAGTGTCGAGGACAGGGACGTTTACTTTAGTTGTATGCCGAATAGTATGCAATACCTTTTGCGCCTCCCGCCATTCCTCCTCCTTTGCCTTGAGCCGCCTCAGCACGACCGGCACGGCGACCACCGGGTTCTTCTTCAGACCGGCTATGATGTCCACCGCCTGCAAATCAGAGCACATTTGAAACACATCCTGACTCATTAATAATTTTCTTTTTTTCTTTTAAGAAATAAATAATCGCAAGCACTACATACATACCATCGCGAACTGGGATTGTTGAGCCACTTACCAATGTTTGTAACTTGGTCGTGTAATACTAATCCAATAGCTAACATCTAGTCGGTCACATCGGTCATCGATTACTCGTCTAAATTGCGAACAGTGGCAAGTGGCTCAAGAATCCCGGTGCGTGACTGTACATCAAGTTTAAACCGCACCGGATTATACGCATGCTCAGTTTTGCAAAATAAATAACAGGTTTTCTACAACATCAAATAAATAAACTAATATAAAAAAAGAGTATGGCATTTTGATGACATGTTTGGATTACTGTGGCATTTTTATTTCAATATGGTACCAATCAAAATTGATTTCTGACTCGTAAAAACAATGTCACAGTAAACGTAATAAGATTTTACTTGTCGAACAATCTAATGTCAATATGACGTTCATTGTAGCTCGTATGTTGGGTCAGAAATCATTCAGATAGTATCTACAATTCCTTTAGCATTATACATACATATATCACGCATGCTAACCAAAATGGGGTAGGCAGAGACTGTTTCTAGAGATTTATAGCATGTCTTAAGCATCGTGGGTGGCATAATAACGCCATAATAATCCAAAAGCAAACCAAAGTTACTACAAATAAACATTTGCAATCGCCGGAAAATAATACAACCAAAATAAACACTATAAATAAAGTATAACATAATAAAAAGTTAAAGTCTCCTCATATCTATCGACGCAGCGGCATTGGCTACTTTACCTATATGGAATTTTGCATGAAATAATTGTTTACGCTACTAAAGGAAAAGATATTGGCCGGCAGGATAGGTAAACTAACTTACAAAGGCCTATCAACAAAGCCCAACGCCCGTCGACAGACGCGAGACTTGTGTAGTTCACAAACAAAATAAATACATACATACAATCACGCCTGCGTTCCCTAATGGGGTAGGCAGAGCACTCGAAACGTCTCAGACACTGTCTATTCACGTTTCGTGGCCACTTCTCGCATATTTAAGTTTTAAGTTGGCAGGTATAAGTGACAGGTTGCTAGCCTGTCGCCTATAATATAGCTTAGTCGCCTCTTACGCCATTTCCGGAAATAAAGAGGTATACTATCCCGACACCAAACAAAAATAAACTATAAAACAAAAACTAAACTAAATAATCCATGCTAAGAGCTTGATCGCTCGTACCACCTTATCGCCGTAGATTCGGCGAATGGCCCGCTGGTGTATGGTGGCGGAATGGCCGCCGAGGCAGTCGTCCAGGCGGTATTTGGCCGCGTCGTCGGCCGTCATCCGGGATAGCTTCTTTTGGACACCCTCTAGTACTCGGATGGTCGCCGCGTTGGTCTCTATTACGACGTCCAACTGCGGGCGGAGTGTTGGCGTCAATACAGGGTGGATGTACTAGTATTTTCATACATACAATGACACTTGTGTACCCAAATGTGGGCACAAAACGCAACATAGAAATAACTACGCTTCGCAGCTATTTAAAGCAAAGTTTTAGGTTTGATAACAGTTGCTAGCCTGTCGCCTAAAGGGTATCCAAATCTATTGTTTTGTTTTTTTTTTTAGTGGATTTTTATCAAACAATTAGGTACATTAGTTATTTTTTTTTTCAATCAGACACTTTTTCATGCTGGCAGAGAGGCCATATTGTAATAAAAATGTTGATATTTACGTTACTCTTTTTAGTTAATCGCAAAAGACACCTTTTCATTCTGTAATTGATGAAAATATTTTAGTGGGCAATTTAGTGGTTTCCAGATTTTGATCAGTTTAGTGGTTTTCTGGTGGTTTTGGAAGTAAATCTGGTGGGGAGCTAGTCCAACCGTTGGCAACACTGGCCCAGATATCTTGTCTGTGTGCGTTGCTCGAGCGCATTTTGTATGGAGATTTTTTTAGTGGGAACATACTTTTATTATTTAACGTCTCACCTCGAATCTCTCATCCTCGCACCGGTAGATGTACTCCTCGTACTGAGTCTTCCTGGACGTGACGAAGGTGGAGTCCTCGGACCACGTGGGGAAAGAGACCCACGTGTCGTTCAGGACCTGGGGAGAAGCGCTGGATGTAGATGAGCTCATGATGAGAGGATAGGGGAGTGAAGTGGGGAGTAGTCAGTAGGAAGGCAGCATGCGTTCGTTCAACAGCTGTGTTCTGTTTAAGCACATCGCATGGGTTTCATCATCTATTTGGGCGTATACATACCATCGAACCAATTGATTCCTGACCAACAATAGAACCAATTCACAGTGAACGTGATAGTGACATTGCATTGCTTGACAAAGGAAATCTGTATTACGTTTATAGTGACAACGTTCTGCGGTGGGTCAGGAATCAGTTGGTTCGATAGTATATAACGCCTGTATTCCCAAATAGTGTAGGGAAACGTTGCATAGAGAAAACCATGACAATTTCACGTTTCGTGGCCACATCTAGCATTTTAGGTTTTACGTTGGCCGATATAATAGTGACAGGTTGCTAGCCTGTCGCCTAAAATATACCTTAACCTTCCTTGGTCGCCTCTTACGACATCTACGGAAGAAATGGAGGTGTTATTCTAAAGCCGACACAATTAAAATGACTAAATTCATAAATTGTAATAACGCGACGGCGGCACGCGTCGGCAAATCCGCATCCACGCATACTTTGCGGATGCGGATGATGAATTTAACGCGGAAATTCCGCATCGGCAGATATTTTCCGTAACGTCACTCAGAACGGGAAAGGTCGAAGTTCGCGGAGTTACTCAGCGTGACCTTTACGCCTCTGTTTAGTCGTCGTTTCAAAGGTCATCTAACTTACTCAAGTTTTGGTTACATGTTAGGGACAATAACGTAATTTGGTAATAATTGTATAGAGAAGTAAACAATGGGAGTTGTTTCATGAAAGCTGTGATTAAATTAAGAATTTGCTACCAAAATAACTTCTTTCTACTGTATCTAAGTTTTTTTTACAATGACTACGCCGCTACTATGAGTCTGACGCTTAATTAAAAATACGGGTAATTTACGTCTGAAATCGACTTCGGTTCGACATTTTAAGAGTTATAAATACACCTTCCTGCGAATCAAAACAGACACTAAGGCTAAGAACGCACTACGACTTTTTGTCGCGCGATAATTTTGTCGCAGAAATGCAACGTAAGGGTTTATATGTCATCGCGCGCACTATGATGAAAAAATCACTATGGACAGCGCTATTTTAAAATCGTGTCGCGCGACAAAAAGTCGTAGTGCGCGCCGGCACTAAACCTAGATTTATCGTAAGCTTACCTCTTTGCAGAGAGGCGTGCGGCCCGAGCAGCGGCGAGCGGCGGCCTCTCGTGGGAGCGCGCAGTACGACGTACCGAGGCGCTTGCAAGTCGTCAGATCTGGACAAGGACATACGAACCATCAATATACATGTACGAGGAGTTATGTTGTCTCTGCCTACCCCGCAGGGAATAAGGCGTGACGGTTATGTATGTATGTATGTATGTATGAGGAGTTATAAAGCTCCGAACGGACTAACAACGGAAGCGAGGCGCCGCGGTATCGGTTGTAATATTCGAAATTATACGACCTTCGCACCGACCGGGAAATGGGCGTTTCGATCGTATACTTTTCGGCAAACAATATGGCGCGTCTGTCAACTGTCTGTGTGTCTGAAGCTATTTATATGAAATTCGATATACAGATAGTCTGGAGCTTGAAAAAAGGACATAGGCTACTTTATTGCGAAAAAAGGGTTGCAAGGGGTTGAAAGAGGGGCTAGCTAAAAAGGCAAGCCGGGGCGGGCCTGCGGCGGTCGCGGTAGTAACATGCAAGTGCAACCGTGGCCGTCGCAGCAAGGCCTGGAGGGACATCAATGGGTTTTTAGTGGGTATGCCCCTCCTTCTTTCACTCGGGATGAGCTCTATTGCCTCTGCCTATGGGCCTATTGGGTGTGACGTTTATGTATGTATGTATGTAAAGAGTCGCTTTTGGTGTCTTTCCCTGTATAATCTCTACTAATATGGTGCACTGACCAATATCGAGGGCAGCGTCGCCCTGCGGCCTTTCATGGCGCAGCTGCGCGCCATAGGGCCCGACGGGCTCGTAGCGCGGCTTGCCCTCGGCCAGGCGCTCGCGCTCCATGCCCAGGATGCTGTTGCCTTGGATGGGGTAGCTGTTGTTGTAGCCTGAGGGACAAAATAACAATTAGACCAGCCGGCATAACACGGCAAGACACAAGGGACAACGTCTCAATTAGATATTGACAGCACAGCAAGGCGCGAGTAGAGATAAGAAAGAAAGAAAGAAAGAAAGAAAAGAAAGAAAAATGATTATTTTTAGGTTCAAACCATCACCATACAAAAGTAACAAAAAATAAATAAACAAAAATCTTACAACTATGACAGTATGTCTTGGTGACGCAAGTGAACCGAAAAATGGGCCTTCGCTCAGCATGAGTTGCTGCATCAGTAAGGTGCAGCAACGCTGGTTTTCAGCGAAGCCCTGATACGCGCGAGATGGAATTTATCTGAACTAGAAACGCCACTTTGCTTAGTATTAGTACATTCTGGCGCGGGTAGAAATACGCGCGAGATAGACTATATCTGTCACTGTCTAATTAGAGACGTCAGAAAATAACGGGTAGGCTATCCCGCGCACGAGACAACTAGAGCGTGTTGCCGTGCTATAAGCCAACAGAGGTTTCAAACTTTTTTTTTGTTGGGACTACTTTAATAAGTATCGTTGGTAGAAACCACAAAGTAACAATAATAAAATTAATAAAACAAACTGTATAGATACAAAAAGTAGACAAAGTAAAATATTTTTAGAGCACGAATGTTCTCTGTTTAATCAAACCGATATATCGATCGATTGATTAAAAAAAAATACTAATATTGACATTGATTTTTTTTTAAAATATCGATAAAGCATGTCACACTTTCAGGATTTCAGTGATTTGTGACACTTGAATAGTAATTTTGTAATTTTCATATACAACTAATGCATATACAACTAAACCAACTAAGCATACTTCTTTGTACTTAATTTGGGGGGGTTTTGGATTGTTTCTTAGTCAACCAACCTGTGTTATTATGGTGCGCGGCGGGCGTGGGAGTCGAGGGCGGCGAGACGGGCCCCACGAAGTCCTGCAGCCACTTGTGCAGCTCGGGGTGCCGGCACAGGAACGGCGCCGTCACCGCCACCAGCTCCGACGACGATATTATCTCGTTGGTGAACAGCAGCAGGCATCTGGACCAAGGAGAAAAATAGTCAGTACAGTTTTAACTTCAAAGTTAGATACAATACACAGATATCATGCGGGCGATTATTCGAGTGTTTCGTCAGTCTCATTCATTCATTCATTTGGTTACATTTTGTACTCGGCTGTAGATATTTGATTTCGTTTGCAACTATTCGTTAGTTCCCGTTTCTCTAATACTCTTAGATAACAAAGCTTCTGACTGCATCAGGATAATCTTCCATTTTTAAGGAGTGTCCAAATGAATGCGATGGTAGAAACGCTCGAACTAGTTCCCACGCCTGTTTTCCCCAATGGACAACTCCATTACAAAACGGTACATAGGCAAATTCATTTCTACATACATACATACATACATACATAACCGTCACGCCTTATTCCCTGTGGGGTAGGCAGAGACGACAGAGCGCCACTCGCTTCTACTCTGACATACTTCTTTCGCTTCACTAATATTCATCACTCTCGTCATACACGCTCGACGGTTTCGGGTACGCCTAATTTGGCCTCTCTTTATACCTTAACTGTTTAGGTAGTTAAAACAATGTAAACAATTTTGACAAGTATTTTTGTTGAAATACAGTCTAAAAATGAAAATCGTTACACTATAAAATTCAATTATGAAAGTAAATGATTTTTTCATACCTGAATTGTAAAATGTAAAGATTTCGATTTATAAAGTGTACGTTTAAATAAAAAGACACGTCAAGATTGTATATATTGTTTTAACTACCTAAACAAATCTACTATAGTACATCGCCAATCTAGTCGATATAGGTTCTTCGAGGGCGCCCTCGACCGACTTGTTTCTAGTTTCGCATATTTTTTAGGTTTAGTTCAGATGTGCTATAGCGTGTCTAATCTGTCGCCTAAAACATACCTAAATCTGCTTCTTACGACATCTTAATACGACGTAAAGCAAAGTAAGGTAAAAGAAGTACGACAGTGACAGGTTGCTACAGTGGCCAGCAACAATCTTGGCCAGATTTTTTGTGGTGGAACTTACCATCACCCCTTAAAATCTGTCAAAATTTGATGCCGAGAACATTGCACATCGCGTAAAACATACCTTAAACTATTTCCATGTAACATCAAGTAAATTATATCAACCAGAATGTTTTTTCTTTAATCATTATTCCATACTCACATTTCGACGAACCTAAAGCTATATATTTGTCACTCTTTGTAAACACACACACGTCACTCTCATAATCCCGTATCAACATAGTCAAAGCGTTTGATCAAAAATATACTATAATTTCTAGAATAAGCAACGGATATTCGGGTCACATAATTTGAATTAAAAGAACAGTTGAAATTTGAAAACGGTTCCGAGACGCGACGGTTAAAAGTTTTTATTTAGTAAAATCACTGAAATATATAAAACTAAAGAGAGTGTGAAGCTGAGATTTAAAAAAAATAAAAATAACGTTAACGTGCAGACTCGAGAAGCGATGTGCGTCAACTGTCAGTTGGCAGTTTGATTTCAAATTAAGAGGGTAGGTGTTGACAGACGTCAAATGTGACAACAGGTTTTGTGACCCTGCCCTCTAATAAAAAAAAATGGTAAACACATAATTTTCTTAGCATGACATTTTTTTTTCAAACACTGACCTGCGATTTTTCGGTACATAAGAAACCCTAAATTTTTTAACATACATACATCACGCCTGTATTCCCAAACAGGTTAGGCAGAGCCATAGAGGACAGACCAACTAGAGAAACAATGATGGCCACCCAATTCCGCAAACCGTCAGTTTATTTTAACTTACAAACTGTCACAGAAATTGTAAAGAGCCAATAACCATAGAGGAACAAGCCACCGCGTTACGCGCGATCTTGGGCCGGCCAATAAGAGCACAGCGAACGCCGCCATGCTTTGGCGGAATCGTCTTCGAACAAATTCAATGACATACTCTATAGCTTCTGTCCTCTATGCCCTACGCTAAGGGTCTCACCAAACCAGTCGACGCCTTTTCGGCAAAATGCGGGTAAAAAAAGCTTTATGTCAACGCGATAAGGGCGAACAAGACGTGAATTGGCTCGGCCATCGACTAATGTGGGGAGACCCTAAGCCTGCACAGGTTTCGCCACGCCCTGTATTGTAGCGTACCATTTGTCGTCGACTCACCTCAAAAAGTTGTCATACACCTCCTGCGACCTCAGAGCGCGGCGCGCGCGGTCGAAGAAGTTGTACTCCTGCTGCGTCGCATACTTCGCCGCTTCGGCGTAGGACACGTCGCGAACCACGCCGCCCGTCAGCGAAGTGATGCGAGACTTCTTGGCCGGGGGAGCGCCCACTGCTAAAGGTTCGGTGGTTAGTCTTTTAGGTTTGTAATAGGGTAGGAGTGGGTTGGGGGTTGGGTCAGAACATAATAATGCAGCCTTAGTTATATCAGGGCGGTCAAACGGTAATTTGTTTCATCATTGTGAAGGATTTGAGCGTACAACGGCTAAATTGCATTTCTTTATCTATATTCCCAGTCAGCTTAGCACAGCAAGGCGCGAGATAGACTATACCTATCACTGTCTAACTGGAGACGTCATAAAATTACGGGTAAGTAGAGACGACTAGTGTGTTGTTGTGCTAAGACTACAGATCTCGGAATACCTATATTGCAGAATGCCTAATTTTTATTTTTCAAATCATTTCATTTTTGTGTAAAATGAATATTTATTTCGTTAATTTTAAAAGTAAGACAATTTGAAGTTGAAAATAAGGGGTATTAGTGAATAAAGTGTTATGAAATCAAGCTATTTTAAGCCCAAAGCAAAGATTTGGTTTGAAATGTTTTATTTAAAGTTCAACAGTAAGGAACAGATATTAGCCAGCATTGCTATGCTAAGCTGTATATTGCCTTTAAAAACTAATGTCTGTATACTTCTAGTAATAAGGACCCCGGGAAGGTAACGCCGTATATTACTACGCATCTGACTGGTACTTACGCATCTGAGTGGACGATGTAAAGCTAGGCGAGCGCTTGAGATGCTGTGGCGGCGCCGGGCCGGTCGGCGCGCTGCTGGAGTGCTTTGGCAGTTGCTAGAGAAAACATACATTTATAAGAGATTTTTATGGCACACATGTAAGGATATACTTAGCATACATAGCAAAAAATCAAGACAATCATTCCTGAAATGAAATGTTTAGGAAAACTAAAGATTGGCATAAGAGTGTTAGGACAAATTATTATTAGGACAAACGTTAGGGAATGCAAAAATAGGTTAAAAACCTGAGGGGTCTAGATGTAAATCCACATGCATAATTATAGTAGAGAATGGCGGATAATTTTAGTGGTTTCTAAATGTGATGTCGACACCCAATGACAAAAAAGTTGTGAACGTTGCATGTAAATACATTCTATAGTTTATTTAAATCGGCATTGCACAGCATTGCGCTGATATGGGATAAACCGAGATTTATGTTGTCTAAAACCGACACCACACATATGTATGGGGGGATGTACCAACGAACCAATTGATTCCTGACCCAACATATAACCTATTCACAGTGAACGTCATAGTGACATTGCATTGCTTGACAAAGGAAATGTTTATGACGTTTATTGTGACAACGTTCTGCGGTGGGTCAGGAATCAGTTGGTTCGATAGTACATAAAAATGTATGTGTGTGTGTGAATATGTCTGTGTGTTTACCTGCGGCGGCGCGAGCGGCGGAGAGGCGGGCGGCGCCGGCGGGAAGCGCTCGGGCTCCGCCTCGGCCCGTTGCTGCAAAGAAAAGTTCATCAAACAACCGCCAACAATCGGACTACGCTCGGCTATCTTCGGC
Source organism: Adoxophyes honmai (assembly GCA_005406045.1). Lineage (NCBI taxonomy): Eukaryota > Metazoa > Arthropoda > Insecta > Lepidoptera > Tortricidae > Adoxophyes > Adoxophyes honmai. The sequence goes on along the minus strand of BHDV01006400.1, from coordinate 36,719 downwards.
GAACATCGGAACGTCGAGCCAAAGTTATTTAGCTGTAAAATCAGCCAGGTCTAGCACAGGAGATAACTATACCTGTCACTGGAACTAGAGACGTCAGATAGTGACAGGTACAGGCGTGCGTGTCGTCTCGTGCATGCTGCTGTGCTAAGCCTACAACTGCTTACACTACTATTACAACCTTTCTAAAAAAAACTATTATAATCATCTCCTGACTTGGTAGAACAACAACACAATAAAACTGATTAACCTATAATCAAATCAAACTACATGGTACAGTCGGCAAAGAAAGTGGTGACAAATGTTTCTGTGAGATCAAATTATCACTAAGGTTGCTAATTATGTTATGACGTAAGTACCATAATGATAAAGGAGTTATTTGTCACTGTCTATTATGGCAAGAGGAAATCGACCTTGTTATTTTATGAGGTTCAAATGTACATCAATGTTATTATTATTATTTTACATTTGTTATCCTCTCTTCTCTCTGTGTTATCTAAGTATACTGTGTTATTTATTATACTGTTTTATTGTGTATTTGTTTTCGTATGCGTTTCACAGTTTTTGGTTCTACTGTAATGCTGTGTATTTGTTTAAGATAATAATAAAAAATGGGGTATTGGGGTAGACCGTAGAGGGCAGACCAACTAGAGAAACAATTATGGCCACCCAGTTCCGCAAACCGTCAGTTTATTACCACTTACAAACTGTCACAGAAACCGTAAAGAGCCAATAACCATAGAGGAAAAAGCCACTGCGTTATGCGTGATCTTGGGCCGGCCAATAAGAGCACAGCGAACGCCGCCATGCTTTGGCGGAATCGTCTTCGAACAAATTCAATGACATTAGTACTCTATAGATTCTGTCCTCTATGTCTTCGGCAAACATCGGAATTTCGAGCCAAAGTTATTTAGCTGTAAAATCAGCCTACAACAGCTGCGAGAAACATACTGCGACCGAACTTAACCTGTTTACTTAGTCGTCTCTTACGACATCCACGGAATGGAGAGGTTTTATTGTAACCAGCAAGTAAAATTATGATTTTTTAAGATATAGTCTGTCGTAAATTAACATTTCTTTCAGCGGAATCTCCTGAGCATAAAACAGGATTTTTTACAGGATTTATTACAATGATTTTCTAACTGTCACATTCGTCTTCTGACTTGTGAGACAAAATAACAACACAATATAATTTTGATCAGAAAAAGGTACCATACCTGTGGCGGCATGAGCGGCGGCGAGCGCGGGTGCGGCGGGTAGTGCGGCTTGGTGACCGCCTTGGCGTCCGGCAGGAACTGCCCGAACTCCGCCAGCAGGTCGTCCTGGTTCTCGAACAGTTTCGCCACCTGGACAGAGGATCCGTTTGGAGAATATGTAGGTTAGTCGGCTTGGACGAGTGGCAGATGAGATCTATACACCTGTCACTGTCTAACTACGGACATGCAGGCTTACTGGTAAGCTATACTTTAGACCTTTAGGTACTTAAAAGATGGTAAACAATCTTGACATGTCTTTTTATTGAAATACACAGTCTAAAAATGAAAATCGTTTCACTATACAATTCAATTATGAAAGTAAATGATTTTTTCATACCTAAATTGTAAAATGTAAATATTTTGATTTCTAATGTGTACGGTCAAGGACTTTAATTCATGAGCCGCCATAGAACCTTTTCAAAGACAAAATCATTACGTTTTCCCTTGATAACTAATGGGATGTCACTATGACGTTTACTGTGAATTGGTTCCATGGTGGCTTATGAATTAAAGTCCGTGACTGTACGTTTAAATAAAAAGACACGTCAAGATTGTTTACCATCTTTTAAGTACCTAAAGGTCTCTAGTATAGTTACCAGTTCGCTACTACAAAATATCATATCATGTTCTTAGTACATCGCAATAAAACAGATCAGTTTCATAATACATATCAAAAACTTTAAACGACATGAGCCAAATTGATAAAATGCGGTATTCTTCATATCCCTTTAAGTCTAAGTGACCTTCTTATCCTGTTTTTACTAATTGCCAATTCAACAAAATGCCTAAAAATCCAAAAAATAATAGAATAACGTCTCAAGATTTAAACGTCACATTCTCGAAATAAAATGTGTATAATAAAATATCTAAATTTGAAAATTGTAACCGTTTTCATAAAGAGGAGAGCAACAGTAACCAATAAAATGTGGTATCATAATATCTACGATTAAACAGTGTACGTACCTGTGAATACACCTCCTGTTCTGTCTGCTGCTTAGCCTGTGGCTCTTTCACGTCCCTGTGTCCCCGCTGATACGCGTGCAGTATCTCAAGGAACCTCTTGTACTTGTCCGGTTGTCGCGAGAACCGGGACTGTGAAGAGAGTCGGGCGTGAGCGGAGTTTGGGAAACGAGCGAGTGGAGCGAGTGAGTTGGGAGTCAGAACATAAAATGCAGCCATTAGTTATATCATGGTGGTCAAACGGTAATTTGTTTCATCATTTTGGTTTTTTTTTCAAGTCTGCATCTTTTAATTTGGCAAGGTATTGGTGTATTGCCAAGAAAACGTGTTTTATTGTTTTTTTAATGTCTTGTACACATTTTAAACTGACCTGTCCAGCCGTTTAGATTATAAAAAAAAACATATTTATTAGTCTAGTTTCATGTTTCATTTGAATTTAGTGCTATTGTGACTAATAAGAATTTGAGGAGAATGTTTTATTAAGGACTGATAAAAATTAAGAGAGATTTCTGTGTCCACTGATAAAAAATAGGAGAGCTATCTGTGTTCAGTGATATAAATTAGGAAATATTTTTGTGTCCGCTGATACAAATTAGTAAAATAGAAATTAAGAGATGAAAATTGTCTCTACTGATAAAGAAATTAGAGGTGAATTTAGAGATAAATTTTGTGTCGACTGATATAGAAATTAGAAAACAAAGAGCTGATACGAACAGGGGTCAACTCTAACTCTAATCGGGCACTCACCTTAATCTTGTTAACATACTCGATGGCATGGTTGAACTCCACCGGTTGGCCAGGCGGCGCGGCGCCCGCGCCCGGGCCCGGCGCGGCCGCACCTAAAACACACGATCGTGAGGGCTTGTCTTTTGTGTGTACAAGGTACGCGAGACGGGCGAGAGTCAGGACGTAATGCAGCCTTAGTTATATCACGGACGTCGAACGGTAATTTGTTTCATCATTGAGATTTATATCAACACACATATATATTTTTGAATTTATGTGCTCTGCCTTCCCCTCTTGGGCATAAAGGCGTGAGAATATGTATGTACACATATGCCTAAATTCCCTGGGTGGGCAGAGCATAAGAAACGCTGCCTATTTCATGACTATTTCATGTTGCGTTTAGCCACTTCTAGTATTTCTTTAGGTTTTGAGTTGTCAGGTATAATAGTGACAGAATGCTAGCCTGTTGCCTAAAATATACATACAATGAGATAGGGAGAGCACACAAAACGTGACAGACTAATCCATGATTATGACTATTTCACGCTTCGCAGCCACTTCCAGCACAGTTTTAGGTTTGCAAAGATGGAAGAGGTACAATAGTGACAGGTTGCTAGCCTGTCGCTTAAAATATACCTATACCCAACTCCTTAGTCGCCTCTTTACGATTTCTACAGAAGAAATGAAGAAGTGTTATTCAATCTCGTCACCTCACAGGACAAATGCTAGTATAAAATAATAATTCAGTAAAATTTGGTTTTCTATTCTACAATTGTGCCTATAAACGATGCCAAATTCAACAATTAGTAATCTATAATCCTTACTTCCTTACTATCCTTACTAATAGTATAAGTCAGAAAGTGAGTTTGTTTGTTTGTTTGTTTGTTTGTTCCGCTTTCACGCCTTAACTACTGAACCGATTGCTTTGAAATTTTGCAGACATAAAGATAGAAGTCCGGATTAAATAATAGGGTACTTTTTATCCCGGAAAAAATTTAAGTTCCCGAGGGAAAACAAAAATATAGTTTGCTTGATAGATCGATATCAATCGATGATAGATCGATATCGATTGATGATCGTTCCATAGATGATAGATCGATGGCGCTGTGTGTCGTTTGAAACGAGAAGTTTTCTTATAGTTGTGCTTTATACCGCAATATAACCGAGTTCCACGCGGGCGAAGCCGCGGGCGGAAAGCTAGTAAGGTATATATCTGTAAAAGCTAGCTTACCCGGTGCATGGTGTACGGCAGCCGCCTCAATCTGTTGATGGGCTTGCGATATATGGTGCAAAGTGTTCGCCGGGGCCGCGTTTACCGACAGGTTGTGGACTATCGCGTTGTTCACGGACCTGCAAGAGGGAGAGGGTTAGATTACACTAGCACAAGTGCGAGGGAGAGGGTAGGAGGGATGTCAGAACATAAAAATGCAGCCGTTAGTTATATCATGGCTGGTCAAACGGTAATTTGTTTCATCATGTAGGTAGACAACACGCGCGGGATAGACCTGTCACTTTCTGGCGTCTCTAGTTGGATAGTGACAGGCAGTGGCGTAGCTAGGGGGGGGCGGCGGGGGCGGTCCGCCCCGGGTGTCACTCTCCTAGGGGTGACTCCCGGCTGTGAACTTTAGTAGTCAATGAAAAATTATAAAAGGTAAAAAAAAACATGTGGTCACACTATCGGTAAATAAACATGAATCATAATTATTTTTTATTTTAACTGTTTCTATCGAATTCTAGGAGGGGGGGGGGGGTGACACCTACAATATCCGCGTCACCCATGCTAGCTACGCCACTGGTGACAGGTCTAGTCTATCTCACGTTTTTTAAGGTTGGCTGGCAAGAATCCTTTTTGGGATAGGTCCGCCTTTGCACTTCGTACTTTTCATTTGCGACTTATTTGTCATTTGTTTTGCCGCGAAAATTGTAAGAATGTTTGTTTCGCCGCGCCTGCGACAGTCTTTTGTTTTCGCTGCGACTTTGTCGTGTCCCGTCAATTCCAACTTACACTATGGCGATGGATGCTGTAAGTGTAAGGTACTTACTGCGCGACCGGTAACAGATGGACGAGCTGCGCAGGCGGTTGCGCGTGGTGTACACCGAGGAGAACTCCCCCGCCCGCGCCGAGACCAGTCGGCGATGGCATCGACACCGACACCTAGAGACAGACACGTTGATATACACGTATGTATAAGGATAACAATATATTTAGAGCAGTCTTTCGCAAAGTGGGCGATAAAACCCCTCACAAGAGCGCTGCAGGCACGGTAAGAGACTCAAAAAATAATGGGGGCGTTGTGTTTTAGTGGTAGGTGAGAAAAAATGGGCGTGAAACTATATCTTTAGTAGCCTCTTATGACATTCACGAAAGAAATGGAGAGGTGTTATTCTAAACCCGATACAACGCAGGAAACTATATAGAGAGAAGAGATAACTATTAACTATACAAATACAAAAACAACAACTCAATATTTAGGGCAATATTTTTCTTAATCATATACGCAAATGCAAATGTGGTCCATCCCTACAGTTTCACAAAAACTAGTTAAATTATACTAACAATAAGTAGCACCATGAAAAAAGTGGCAAAACAATGATTTAGGAATATTATTCAAACATTTCAACAGTCGCATTCATCCAGCTACCTTTTAAACATCCTCTGCAGATTTTGGACTTTGTATCCTACTATTTGTCAGTATTGCTGTTTCTCCGCGTACTATGATCAGTCTACGCTCTACAACACACATACCTGTCCATTGCTTTTCACTTCAATCTTGTACCCCGGAGGCAGGAACGTGTTGAAGCCCACGATCAGCTCCGGATGCCCCTTGAAGAGATCAGACACCCTGGTGATCACGCCCGGCGTGTCGATCCTGGAACAGAGAGCCCTGGTGAGACGGGGTGATGCGTGAGTGAGGGAGCCCAGTGTAACGGTAAGTCAGAACATAAAAATGCAGCCATTAGTTATATCATGGTTGTCAAACGGTAATTTGTTTCATCATTAGAGGTACCTGTATTAGTGGACTGAGGCAACTCTTGAGTAATTTACCTATTTTTTTTTTTAATCTGAGATACTAAAATGACATTGCCGGTGTTGCCTGTTCTAAAATAGTGCTGTGTCTCCACTGTGGAAAGTTACATACATACATACATCACACCTGTATTCCCAGATGGGGTAGGCAGAGCACACGCAACACAACAAAATAATGATTATTTACGTTTCATGGCCAGTTCTAGAATATTTCTTTTTATAGGTAAGATGGCAGGTATAATAGTGACGGGTTGCTAGCCCGTCGCCTAGAATATTCCTTGAGTCACCTCTTACGGCGTCCATGGAAGAAATGGAAAGGTGTTTTTAAACTCGATACTACACGGAAAAGGAATTGAATGTAAAGTATTAGTTAAACTTAGTATTAATTTTTGTAGATAAGTTATCCCACAACAACAAAGGTGAAGAAAAACTATTTACGAGTGTCAACATTCGCAGACTTCAAAAAATAAGCTCGACATTTATTTTTACATCAAAATTCAAATCAATCTTCATACAACACACTAGCAAATACTATTCACCAAAAAACTTGCCACGATTTTATAGAGAGAAACTTCGGACAATTTATTTCCAAGTTACACGCCGAATCATGCACCAATATAAAAAAACTCACGTCTGACTCTTAAACTCCTTCATGATATCCAGAAAGTCGTTATACACTTGCGGCTGCGTGTTGAACTTGTATTTGACCAGGTCGAGGTATGAGAGGGCATCCTCGACCTTCAGCCGTTGGAACTGTCCGCCGGGGGGCGCCACCCCCGCGGGCAATGGCGCCGGGGGGGACTGCCGCCCCGGGATGGCTAGCGCCGGTTGCGGGGGCGCGATAAGCTGTGGGAAAAAATAGGGGTTAGATGGGCTTAAGGTATGGATGACGAGTTGAGTTCTAGTTCTTAGATCCTAAATAAAAATCCAGCCTAAATACGTCTCACTTGGTGAACACAGGGTTCTCAGTATGATAGAGCTCGGGCAATAGTTCCCACGCGTAGTGTCAAAATGTTTTAACCAATAATGGGTAAACGCGTCTGAAAATCCCTGTTTTTTTTTTTTAATTTTTAAGTGTTTTGTACACCGGCCTTTGATAACCGCCTCGCTACTACAAAACACCGTAAGTTTAATAACCTCGTGATGTTATTATGAGTAGAAGTTTATTTATACGTCAAAAGTCCATTTTTTTTCTTTATATTCTTATCTTTGACTCCAGCCATCTAACGGAGAGTAGCCGCATTAATACGAGTTCCACTACGTAGGGAAGACATGGCTATTCACATATACAATACACAGGGTGTATTGACCTGAAAAGCGATGAAGCATTTGTGTCCCACAAAGTCAACAATGAAAATTTTTAGGAATATTTCACAGGGGTTTCGAACTCTTATACCGGACCACTGGTTAATATATTTATAGTCAATTATATGCCACCTTGTATATTTTGCATTCAACTGTTTACACATCACGGGTGTTAAATTAAGTCGTATTTATTTATTGAAGTCTACGTCGCTATGACATACTACCTTATACTGTAGGTAGTTAACTGTGTAATATTCTGTCATCGGGAAACCCGGAATCCGATGACGGCTTACGTTGATTCAAGTACCCATCAACCGTGGTATTAATGTCAAATGTCACAATGACAAATAACATACATACACATACATACATATCCTCACGCCTGTATTCCCAAGAGGGGTAGGCAGAGGACATGAATTCAAAAATCCAGTGCCACGTTTAGCAATTTCAGGGTAACCACATAGTTAAACACAAACAGCTTGTAAATATCATTTATATTATTATTCTGGAGACATCAGTAGGAAGGCAGCATGCGTGTATCACCACAGACAGTCTGTTACTGCACATCGCATGTGTTTCATCATCGTCTCATTTAAATATGATGTTTGCTAACACCTACAACATGCATTTCCAGGAAGAATTCTGAACATACAGTATCATTAAACGAATGTAGATAAAAAGCATTAATATACCGACTAGTTAGAGTATTTCAACTAATATTTAATTCCTAATTATTTTTAGACGCATACTTTATTTACTTTCATGTAATAATTTTGCAATACAAGACTGATATTGCTTAAAACTGTTATATCTTGTTATTATTAACTTAACTGTTATTCAAAATTCATTTGTCTAAAATTTTCTACAATAGGAAAATAATGTAATTAATATAAGTAACAAGTTAGCAAAATTACGTACGGACGGGAAAGTTAGACAGCTTTTTCTTCTTCGTCTTCCTTTTTCGTTACTGCAATTTTTAACTTTATTTTCCAGTAAAAGACTCGACTTTTTCAATTCTGGCCTATACTATAGACCGATAGGTACTTAAAAGATGGTAAACAATCTTGACGTGTCTTTTTATTTAAACATACACTTTATAAATCAAAATCTTTACATTTTACAATTTAGGTATGAAAAAATCATTTACTTTCATAATTGAATTGTATATTGTAACGATTTTCATTTTTAGACTGTGTATTTCAATAAAAAGACATGTCAAGATTGTTTACCATCTTTTAAGTACCTATCGGTCTATAGTATAGTTCAGGGCTTAAAGCCTTGCAAGTTATACGCCAGGGACGGTATCGGAGCCCCGGGGGCTTACCTTATGCCTCGGAGGCTGGGGCTGCTTGGGGTATTGCACGCCGGCCTTCATGTAGTTGATGACGGGCGGCGCCGGCGCCGGCGGCCGCGCGCCGCGCCCGTAGCCCGCTACGGCCAGCATAGCTGCCGGGCCTGCGTCAATTAATAGGTGTTAAAAAAAAAGAAGTATGCTTAGCTGGTTTGCTCATGTAGAGAGGATGGATGAAAGAAGATTGACTAAACAGATCTATGCTGGACGTGTGAATGGATGTGTTGGGAGGGGAAGACGCGGACGTTTTAGAAACAGATCAAGTCAAGAGTACCCGAAATCGACGAACATGTATGAAGAAGCTAATGAACGTGGATGAAGCAAAAGAGGTATGTCAGGACCGTAGCAAGTGGAACAAAGTGGTCTCTGCCTACCCCTGTGGGAAAGAGGCGTGACGGTATGTATGTATGTAAAAAAAATAGAAACAAAATCTTCATAAACTTCACACATACATCCCGCCTGTCCCCTTAGCACGGTAGGGCGCGAGTAGAGTTACGCGCGACATAGACTATACCTGTCACTGTCTAACTAGAGACGTCAGAAAGTGACAGGTAGACTATCCCGCGCGCGACGCGACTAGAGCGTCTATTAGAGATACTATTTAACGTTATGAAGCCACTTCCAGCATTATTTTAGGTTTGAAAACAGGTAATAGTGACAAATTGGTAGCCTGTCACCAAAAACAAGGCAAAATGTGTATAAAAATGTAATTTGCTCATTAATGTATTTAATCTACAGGCCGCAACAAGTCAAGCCTCGGGCCAACAAGTAAACCTATATCCTTATTCGCCTCTTACTACATCCACAAAAGATATGGAAACCTGTACATACAATCCAAAAATCTTTATAGTTCACAAAATCTTTCAGAATCAATTCTCTAAAGGCAACAAATAAAATAACAATCCAATTTTGTGACAGTCTTTTTATTTCAGAAACCTATGAAATAGAAAACAAAAAATACACTCTGTTATTGTTATAATGAAACTCACCTAGTATCTGTTGAGGTTGGGCAGATTGTGCCAACGTATGCATGTTGCTAGCTCCAGCCTGCTGCTGTATCTGTAACAATAGAAAAAAAAGTCAGCATTTTTCTGTTAACGACATCCACGGAAGAAAGGGAGAGTTGGTATTCTAACCCCGACCCCACACACTAAGAAATTAGGCTACGGTATATTTTAGCCGAGAAGCTAGCAACTTGTCACTTTTACCTACTAAGTTAAAAGTGTTAAAACATGCTAGAAGTGGCCACGAAATGTGAAATAGTCATGGTTTTGTCTATGTAGCCTTTCGTGAGCTCTGCCTACCCCATTTGGGAATACAGCCTGTATTCTCTACTAACATTCTGTGAACTGCAACCAACAGCATGTTATAAAAACCATGTACCATTTCAGCCCCGGATCTTCATTTTTTTTCAGGGGGGGCAAAAACAGAAAAATGCCGCCCTCGACCCTCGACCGTTTTTGTTTATTATTATTTTTGTACATACATATATCATGTTATATGTATATAGATAGATAGATAGACATCACGCAGGTTTGCCCAAATCACCCAAATGGGGTGAACAAAGCACAAGAAATGTGAAATAACCATGGATTTGTTTTACGTTTTTAGCCACTTCTAGCACATTTTTTAGGTTTTAAGTTAAGGTTAGATACAAAAGTGACGCGAAATGGAGAGGTGTATTCTAAGGGTCTCCCCACATTAGTCGACGCCTTTTCGGCAAAACGCGGACGGAAAAAGCTTTATGTCAACACAATAAGAACGAACAAGACGTTAATTGGCTCGGTTAAGATCAGCCGACGCGAAGCGACGAGTTTCGACGGGAATACGGCATTTTGGCGTAACGCTGTTCGCGTCCGTACGGCGCTGTTAGCCGCTTATTGCCCGCGTTCGCAGTTCTACAGCGCCGATCGGCGCCGGCGAACGCTGAACAGCTCTCATCACGGCCGATAAGGGCCGATCGGCGCCGGCGGAAGCCGTTCAGCGCCTTCGACGGGCGAGGTAGCTACTGATACGTTTGAATTTGTCTATTTGAGTTATTGCATTAAAATCTCTAAGAATTAAACAAGAAAAATAATCTAAAACACGTCTGTCCAATTCCCAACTCAAGTTCTTACTTACAGTCCACCAAAAATGAGATTTACGATTGCCGATCATCCGCTGTTTCCCACACCTGTTCGCCCGAATCGACGGCTGTTCGCGGCCTGTCGGACGTCTCGACGGCCGTACGCAGCGCCGATCGGCGCTCTCGAGCTCCGTACGGCCGTCGAGACGTCCGACAGGCCGCGAACAGCCGTCGAGTCGGGCGAACAGGCGTGGGAAACAGCGGATGATCGGGAATGGTAAATCTCATTTTCGGAGACTGGTTGTTAGTAACAACGTGAGTTGGTAATTGGACAGACGTGTTTTAGATTATTTTTCTTGTTTAATTCTTAGAGATTTTAATGAAATAATTCAAATAGAAAAGTCGGCGCTGTTCGGCCGTCGCCGGCGACGTTCGGCCGTCGAAGGCGCTGTACGGCTTCCGCCGGCGCCGATCAGCCCTTATCGGGTGTGATCGGAGCTGTTCAGCGCTCGACGGCGCCGATTGGCGCTGTAGGACTGCGAACGCGGGTGATAGGTGGCTACAGCGCCGTACGGACGCGAAAAGCGTTACGCCAAAACGCCGTATTCCCGTCGCGTCGAAAGTCGTCGCTTCGCGTCGGCCGATCTTAGCCGAGCCAATTAACGTCTTGTTCGCTCTTATTGTGTTGACATAAAGCTTTTTCCATCCGCATTTTGCCAAAAAGGCGTCGACTAATGTGGGGAGACCCTTAATCAGACACCACACAGAGATATTTACTAGTTGATTAATGCTGTTCTTTCCGTATTAAGTCTAACTTTGGTATATCTATTTCTTCCGCTTCCGTGGGTGTCATGAGGCGACTAGAAATATAGGTTAAAGAGTGCAGCTCACTTCGCGTTCTAGGTACAGTTCGTGTTGATATGGCCATGTGGGATTGCTATACTAACTATACTTGTAATATAATTTATTTCGCGGTCCGTGTTAGATACCTGCCTAAATGATGAGTTGTCCATTCATATTCGTATGTATATGTCAAGTGTGATTTGGCGATTTTGGCGCCCCTCTGAACTTGCCGCCCGGGGCACAGAGCCCGACTTGCCCCCCCCTAGATCCGGGCCTGTACCATTTATTTATAACAGATATGTATTAAGATACTTCACGCCTTTTTTTCCAAATGGGGTAGGCAGAGCACCCAAAACATTACATAGAAAAGACCACGACCCTTTTCGCAGCCACTTTTAGGGTATGATAGTGACAAGTGCTAGGCTCTCATCAAGAATACATATTGTATATTATATGTACAGTCGCGAACCGGGATTGTTGAGCCACTTGCCACTGTTCGCAATTTAGACGTGTAATCAATGACCGATGTGACCGACTAGATGTCAGCTATTGGATTAGTATTACACGACCAAGTTACAAACATAGGTAAGTGGCTCAACAATCTCTGTTCGCGATGGTACCTTAACCTACTTCCTTAGTCGCCTCTAACGACGTCCACGGAAGAAAAGGAGAGGTATTTGTAAAGCCGTCAACACACAGCACATAACAAACTAGCAACGAAAACAGTGCATTTTGCCTCGACACGCGTAACAGTTTTTTTATGCAAATCGTTTAGAATACCGAGCGTTATGAGCACAAAACTCGTTTTAGAGCGCGCAAAAACAATTACTAATTATTTGATTATGTTTCGAGTTACCAGCGTCTGGCACAAGGAATGTGTTTATGTATACCGACGCGGTTTAAATATCTCTCCGTTTCTTCCGTTGTAAGAATGACTATGGAAATAGGTTAAGGTATATTTTAGGCGACAGGGTAGCAACTGACTAATACCTCATTCATCCGTTCATACATACAGACATACATACATACAATCACACCTGTTACCAAATGCAGTAGGCAGAGCACACAAAACGCTACGACATAAAGCATGCCTATTTTACGCTATGTAGCCACTTTTAGCTACTTTTTAACCGACTTCATAAAAAGAGGGTTATAATTCGGCTGTATTTTTAAGCTTTAAGTTTAATAGGTACTAGGTGCACCGCAGACGACTGACATTTTGTGCGATCGAGTCTGCGGCGCACAAAAAGCCTGCGTGGATTGTATGCATTGTGCGCTGGAGTTTTTACGCGTTGTGTGCGTTACCGCATATAATTCCATAGGTTCTATTTTCACAGACTAAAAAGTCCGTCGCGGATAGTCTGTCGTCTGCGCAGGGCCCTATACACATTGCTAGCCAGTCTCCTAAAATAACCTATTTCCTTAGTGGTCTACAGCATCCACGGGAGAACTGGAGAGGCGTTATCCTAAACCGCAAGGGAAGCCCCTTTAACATAGAAAACAGTCACACTATCCCGGCCGGGCCTGACTCAGTGGCGCTATATATAACTGCACTATATCTGCTCGCAACCTTGGTTTAAATATAACATCATATTTTTGCGGTTAAAAGGTGGGTGGGGGGAGACTTGACTGATAATGGGGTAATAACAATAATAGAAAGACGCTCTGACGAGCTTTGAGGTAAATGGGCAAACAACAACAGTGTTATTGTCCCATATGTCGGGCGACAACAGAGAATGTGGGAGAGACTCAATAGAGAGATCTCTCTCCAGGCAGATGTCATGCCTGGGAACCGAAGTCCACAGAGAAGAATTTGGTAGTTGTATTTATGCAACCGATCATCGAAACGAAACTCCGATAGCGCGATGTAAGATTTAGTTCGGTTACTCGACGAATGTGCTACAAATTGCTTTAGAAAAGCATACTATTCATACATACATTATGCATGTATTCTCAAGTGGAGTAGGCATAGCACGCGAAACTTTACTAAGGCAAACCGTGACTATTTCACTTTCCTATCCACTTGCAGCTCAATTTTTAGGTTAGTGACAAGCTGCTAGCCTGTAGCCTACAATATAACTTAATCCATTTTCCTTAGTCATCTTTTGCGATATCTGCTGTTATTCTACCCTAGAGATTTAGGTATGCTTTAGGCGATATCGTCACTATTCACTATTATACCTCTTTTGATGTTTCATAAATATAAAATTACGGCAAGTGGCTAGAATCGTGGAATTGTCATATTTTTAGCCTACATACATACATATTCTCACGCCTGTATTCCCAAGAGGGGTAGGCAGAGCACATGAATTCAAAAATCCAGTGCCACGTTTCGCTAATTCAGGGTAACCAAATGGTTAAACGTGATATTGCAGTGACAGGTTGCAAGCCCATCGCCCACAATACGCTAACCCTTTCCCTGTGTAGACTCTTACGACACCCACGGGAAGAAAGGGGGAGGTGCTATTCTAACCACACGGGTTGCTTTAATATAACCCTCTATTACTCCCACATATATGTATGTACAGATGTAGTGAGAAACTATTTTCCTTCGTAAATGTTCGGAAAAGTTCGTATTTATTGTTTTATTACTTAAAACAATTACAATTATTATTTAAAACTGGATATTTACCATATATTTTACGGAATGAATTCCCTTTAAAATGGGCACCGAAGCTATTTGAGAGAAAACGATAAATACGAACTTTTCCGAACATTTACGAAGGAAAATAGTTTCTCACTACATCTGTATGCATGTTTAGAATTTGGACGGCAGAAAAGCTTCAACAAAAATAGTGTGGGTGGACAATTCTGCCGGCGAGTGATTTAGTAAGTAGGTATAGGATGTACATTTAAGCGTGGGTTTTACTATAGTTGTAATATCGCGTTATATTATCTTATGCGTGGGTCTTTCGCGGGTATCAGATGTTAAGCGACCACTTATCACTGATGGGTGACGTCGTGTTTTAAATGTGTTACGGATATTATGTACAGTCGACCAAGAAATTGGTCTACACCCTCAAGATCGATATTCATTTGAACCACATGAAACAACAAGGTCGATTTCCCCTCGCCATAATATTATGACAGTGACAATGTCAACCTTGTGATAATTTTGATCTCACAGAAACTTTTGTCAAAAGTGGTAGACCACTTTCTTGGTCGACCGTACACATAGAGGATAGAACCTATAGAGAAACAATGTTCGCAACCCCGGTCCGCAAATAGTTTGTTGATTTCAACATACTAAACGTCACCGTCACTGTCACAGAAACTGTACAGAGCCAATAACCGTAGAGAAAAAGGCACTAGCGTTACGCGCGATCTTGGACCGGCCAATAAGAGCACAGCGATCACTTCAATTGTTTTGCGGAATAATTTCCAAACAACCAAGATGACATTAGTACTCTATAGGTTCTATCCTCAATGACCGTACATAAAGGTCAACGTTTATACTCAAATGGGGTAGGCAGAGTGCACGAAATGTTGCATAGATAAAAACCATGAGCCGTTTAAGTTTTGTAGACCAGGGGTTCCCAAACTGCGCCGCGGCGCCCTGGTGCGCCGCAGAAAGTATTGAGGGGCGCCGCCGTGAGTCGATTCTTTATAATTATCCGAAACCATTATAATTGTTACACATCCATATTATTTTTTTATTTCTCTCAACCTAAATACTACTATTATCTGATCCTAAGTATTTGTACTGTATCTTTCTCAAATAATTACACTGGGTAGGGCGCCGCGCCGTGACAAATTTTAAGCTTGTGGGTGCGCCGCGGGCTGAAAAAGATTGGGAACCCCTGTTGTAGACACTAAGAATAATTTTCTCTTCAAATAGTTCAAATGTGGATGAAAGAGGTGACAGGATCCTAAAAATCGTCATTTCATTTTTCCACTATAAATTCCATCAGGATGAAAACGGGACCCTGTTACTGAGATTTCCTTTTTTGCTAGCCTGGTATATTGAGACCACTAGCATAATATCGTTTTGATGCGAAATAGTGACCGTCGCGCGTACAATAGCAAAGATAATGAATATTACAGTGGACATGCCGCGGCCATGCCATTTAATATTCCGTGACGATCGATGAGGCTTTGGCACTTCAATCTAGGTCTCGTTATGTAACTAAATACCTAACCTAAATAATATTGTCTTTATGAAATTGGTGTTATTTTTTTATTGTAAGTTCCAAACGCATTGACAGACGAGCGGAGCGACGGTACATATACTATCGAACCAACTAATTCCTGACCCAACGCAGAACGTTGTCACAATAAACGTCATAAACATTTCCTTTGTCAATCAATGTAATGTCACTATGACGTTCACTGCGAATAGGTTCTATGGTGGGTCAGTAATCAATTGGTTCGATGGTACATTTGTATATGTACATACATCACGCCTGTATTCCCAAATGGGAATTGAACATTAACTACCGTGAGACTCACTCATGTTGAAAAATAAACGGATAACTCACGTTTTAAATCGAGTTTAGCTCGACATGTTACACAACACAGAGCACACGACACGTTAAATAGACAAAACAATGACTATTTCACGGTTCCTGGCCACTTCTAGCATAATTTTTTAGGTTATGAGTTGGCAGGAATAATGGTGACAAATTGATAGCCTGTCGCCTAAAATATAACTTAACCTAATTCCTTAGTCGCTTCTTACGACATCCACGGAAGAAATAGAGGTGCTATTATATCCCGACACCACACTAGAACTCTAATTAAAACCATAAAGATAACAGTAACAAAAATGCTTAAAAAAACCTTGGGTAAAAACTAGATTATTTTGTTTTAACATTTTCGGCACGCCAGAACCTATGGCAGTGTTTGGCGCTTCCAATGCTAACATTATATGCCCCTCGTACGCAGCTGTCATACCTATCAGAGGTAAGCAACGAGAATAAGGGGGTTTTAAGGTTTTAATAAAGGTATATCGACCAGATCGACGATGTACTAAAGGGAGGCCAAATTAGGAGTACCCGAAACCGTCGAGCGTGTATGACTGAGTTATGAATGTGAGTGAAGCGAGAGAAGTATGTCAGAATAGAAGCGAATGGCGCTCTGTTGTCTCTGCCTACCCCGCAGGGAATAAGGCGTGACGGTTATGTATGTATGTATGTAAGGTTTTAACTCACATAACATAACATACATACATACATACAATCATCCTGTAATCCCAAATGGGAAAGGCAGAGCACACGAAACGGCTGCGAAGCGTGATATTGTCAATATGTTTTTTTGTGGTCAATACATGACATACATACATCACGCTATATTCTCAAATGTGGTAGACATAGCAGACGAAACGTTACATGATCTAATTCACGCTACGAAGCTATTTTTGACGTAGCATTTAGGATCCAAGTTAGAGTATACAAATAACAGGTTGCTATTGCTAGCTAGCCTGTATAATAGCTATGTCCACACCAGTGCGCTTTCGCGTTCACCTTGCGTCTTCCTCTGACGCATGCCCGTGCAACCACCAACCACAGCGCATGCCGCCAGCACGTCTTCATTGAGGACGGATCTAGTTTCAGCGCATGCGCTGTGGTTGCACGGGCATGCGTCAGAGGAAGACGCAAGGTGAACGTGAAAGCGCACTGGTGTGGACATAGCTTTTAGGTACGCTTTAGGCGACAGAGTAGCAACTAGCAACCCCTGCCTAACCCATTTGTTAATACAAGCGTGATGTTTGTGTGTGTGTGTGTGTGTGCGTGTGTGTGTGCGTGTGTGTTGTGTGTGTGTGTGTG
>BHDV01006400.1:0-19084 GCA_005406045.1 Adoxophyes honmai | reverse complement strand
GAGATTCTAAAAAAGTTGCCAAATGTAAAGCAAACCAAGTCTACTCTACGTCTTTGACTTGACTTGCTTGATCGATCATTCCCGTACTCAGTTCCCGTACGCCGAAACTCGAATGAATTCATCAATCCCATTCCATAAAATCCGTACGCTCAACTACGCCTCAATGGTCTGGTGATGATGAGTGGTGGACAGAAAACGAATTCATGGAAACTTACAAGATTTTCATGATAAAGTAGTCGAAAAGTTTTCAAAAACCCTCGAAGATTATTATTTAATAAGGCAAATAAAAAAATAATCGTTGTCGACCACTATAATATTAAAATCTGGTAATAAAAAAAAAAAACACTGTTTAAGTACATATTCAAATTCCCAAATTATTTTTATTCTGTTTTTCTAATAAATGTAACAACTTATGTATAAGTTTTATTTATTGTAGATTCAGTCAAGAACTCGGGAAGCTTTATACGTTGAACTATTATTAGGCTCGTACTACAAGTGAAAAGCTTCATGAGCTCTCGACTTTACCTACAATTCATGTTTTTCTCATTTTCCATGTCAACTGTGCCCCCCCTGGGCCATCGGCTGGCGACGCCCTTGGTATGTACAGTCAAGGAAATTGATAACTGTGCCACTTTGTACCTTTTCACAAGAAATGTCACTGTGATATAAAATACTACCTACTAATCAAAGCAATATGAAACTCACTAAGAAAAGACTCAAACTGGCACAGGTATCAATTTCCTTGACTGTATGTGTTACACATAGGGCGTGATTTATGTGTTACATATAGGGTGTGATGTATGTATGTATAATTACACAAACAAACAATAGTATTTACAAGTGTGATAAGGGGCGATAACCCGTTTGCGGCTTATCACAACATAATAGGTTGTGTTGTGGACACACTGATTGGCGTCACCTTTTCTGTTTGTTTTAAACAACCTTCTAATTTTAGGTTATATTTTATACATTCAAATGGTATGAGTGTGGCGACAGGCTTGCAACCTGTCACTATTATGCCTCTTCCATCAATTTACAACATAACATATAACCACGCCCACGTTCCTAAATGGGGTAGGTAGAGCAAGCGAAACACTACATAGACAAACCCATGACTATGCACTTCAGATCTCGTAGCCACTGCCAGAATATTTTCCAGGTTTCGAGTGAGGAGGCACAAGTGACTTAGTCGCCTCTTACAACGTACATACATACATACATACATACATCACGCCTGTATTCCCAAGAGGGGCAGGCAGAGCACATGAATTCAAAAATTCAGTGCCACGTCTAGCAATTTCAGGGTATCCAGATGGTTAAACGTGATATTGCAGTGACAGGTTGCTAGCCCATCGCCCACAATACACTAACCCTTTCCCAAAGTCGACTCTTACGACACCCACGGGAAGAAAGGGGGAGGTGCTATTCTAACCCGGCACCACACAGGTCCTCTTACAACGTCCACTGAAGAAATGAAGAGATGTTATTCTAACACAACACCGTACTGACATCTGTTTATATACCTAAAATTGTGCTACAAATGGCTACGAATCGCGAAATACTTAGTTTTTTCTTTGTCACAGTTCATGTGCCCTGCCTACCTCATTTGAACGAAATGACAATAACATCGATAAAAATCACCACTCTCCCTACAAGCCGGAAACAGCCACGCTAATCTTTCGGGAACTTCCGACACACATTATCATTGCCAATGGCTGCGACCTTCCAGTCTTGGAATCGAACCAAAACACCTCCAGCTAGACACCGGTTTGGCATGCAACCAGGGGGCAATGACACTCGCTTGTAACACGCACGCATAACTTACATTTCATTGTACTACCTCACTGGTTCATAATGAAAAACGTACGGATAACTCGACAAATGACACAAAGTCGTTTACCTAATGAGGTCGCGTGTTCCCTGACATAAAAACATCACGCCTGTATTCCCAATTGGGGTAGGCAGAGCATACGGAACGGTACGTAGACAAAACGATGACTATTTCACACTTCGTGGTCACTACTAGTGTAGACACCTAGCGTCAATCGAGTAGAACTTATACATACATATTCTCACGCCTGTATTCCCAAGGGGTAGGCAGAGCACATGAATTCAAAAATCCAGTGCCACGTTTAGCAATTTCAGGGTAACAAGATGGTTAAACGTGATATTGCGGTGACAGGTTGCTAGCCCATCGCCCACAATACACTAACCCTTTCCCAGAGTAGACTCTTACGACACCCACGGGAAGAAAGGGGGAGGTGCTATTCTAACCCGGCACCACACGGGTACTAGAATGGTACGAAACAGTAGAAGGGTACGGGTAGTAGTAGAACTTCTACTGTCAAAATGGTGTCCTACATCCCGCTATCGAAGTTTTGAAGATCGGTTGCATAAATACAACGTCCACTTTCTCTCTGCGAACTTCGGTCCCCGGGTATAACATCTGCCTGGAGAGATCTCTTTATTGGAGTCGCCCCCCCGCACTAGTATATTTTTTAGGTTTCAAGTTGACAGCTATAATAGTAATAGGTCACCGAAAATATATCTTATTTCCTTAGACGGCTCTTACGACATCCAAGGAAGAAATGAATAGGTTTTATATAATCCCGTCACTACATAGGCAATTCACTCAAAAATGAAAACATTCGCAGCCACTTCAAAAATAATTTTAGGTTTGAAAACAAATGAAAGAGGTAGTATAATAGTGACAGGTTGGTAGTCTGTCCCCTAAGGCATAATACCAAAACCTATTTCTTTAGTCGCATCTTACGTCATCCAAAAAAAATGGAGAGACTACTCTTTCCCACAGGGGTAGGCAGAGACCACTTTGTTCCACGTACTACGATCCTGACATACCTCTTTTGCTTCATCCACATTCATTAGTCTCTTCATACATGCTCGTCGATTTCGGGTACTTTGAAGAGACAACAATAACGCCAAAACACGTTCGGGAGAACAAGCATGCTCAATACGAGCATGCTCATGAGTAGTTTACATTTACTAGCAATAGGCATGCTAGTTTTATGCATGCTCCTGAATAAGCATGCTCAAAAATCGTACGCTATTTTCAAACAAACTCGAAACGAGCATGTTTATTTTGAGCAACATTCCGATGCTACTAAGTAGCAGCTGCTCAATAGAAGCATGCTTTCATGGTTGAAATGAGCATGTGTAACAGTACCTTTAGAGTAGTACGTATTCTGTGCTAATACTAATAAATGGCAACACTCGTTAAGTGACGTCACGTTGACTCGCAAAGTATTTACTTGGCCAACGTAATAAAAGGGATCAATGCACCTGCCAACAAACTGCCAAAGGAAGAATGACACGAGAAAAAACTATTGTGTTATTGTTAGCCATACCTACACATTGTTGCCGTATAAAAAAGTGAAGAATGTAATTTTTTTATGCATGTTCCACCCTCATTACAGTTATTTTTTTATTCTAAGATACAAAAATGAAATTGCTGGTGTTGCCTGTTGTTGCAATAACCAAATAAACATTTAAATTTGGTTGATTTCCATCTTTTTCAAACTACTTTACACAAAGTGCAAACATTGTCATTAGTTCCGAGAGCACCACTAAACAACAAAATATGGTATCATTATTTGTAAATTTGTATCAGAGAATAATAAATAGACTGAACATAACACTGATAAAGGAGATTTTATATGCTAAAAGTGGATAATGTATAATTTGAATGGTTTTGTTTATGTAATGTCTAGTGTGCTCTGCCTGCTCTATTTGGGAAAACAGGATACATTTTTGTATGTACAGCCTCAGCCAGAAGTCTTGAGCAATCACGAATTTTTCATAAAAAAGTTAAAAACAAAACATTGTTTTTTATTTTATTTTATTTCAGCTGTGGGTCAACTACAATAGCATAAATCAAATTTGCCGTAGCTCGCTTTGATTGAAATTAGCGTAACGCCTTCGAATTTTTTATCAAAATAAATGAATTAAAAACAAAAAAATTCTTGGTTTACCGAAACATCATAATAAATTATCCATTTGCTAATCCCTAGTTGGCTGGCAGAAATCCATTTCGGGATAAACCCGCTTCTGTACTTTGTACTTTTTATTTGCGACCTATCTGTATATTTTATGCAACAAGTTCATAAAACTTTGGTTATTTTATTTTTAATAGTGATGATTTTAAGTGGTAAGGTAAACAATAAATAAAAGTAAAATATCTTTTTTCTAAAAGTAATGGTACAAAAATGGGGACACTGAAGATTTCTGGCCAAGGCTGTCCGTTGATTTCAAATATTACTGAGCAATACCTGCGCTGGAGACTGGGGCAGCGGCGTCGGCTCGTCCGGAGCGAGCCGAGGCACGCCTGTTCGCTTCATCATGGCTGGTCAGCCGGCCATCACACAATCACCTGGAATGTGAACAGTTTGTGTTAATCACACTATCATTACCTCTTCAACAATGTAACCGACCTATGTTGCCATAAACAAGTTGAAGTTACCTCTTCAACGGTGGTATTTTGATGAAATTTGGTATGTGGGAAACTTACACCCAGGATAAACACTGAGGCTATGTTAGATAAGACTCTCACGGGAGCCACAGATGATGGTCATTAATTAGTTTGAAATATGTTGAGGTAATCTCAATATAAAGCCATGACTGTATTTTACTGTTTTGGGTTCAAATTTTTATACAAACATACATCACACTTGTATTGTTAATTGGGGTGTATTTTAGGTGTCAGGATAGCAACATAACACTATTATACCTCTCATCTATGTTATAATACAAAACTATCCTAGAAGGGGCCATAAAACATAGAATAGTCATTGTTTTGTCTATGTAGCATTTCCTATGTAATTTAGTGTGCTCTGCCTCCCCCATTTGAGAATACAGTACCCAGATATTGTAAGATAACACAAAGAGATATAAACGAGTGTAGAAAATGATGCACGGCCAGGGAAATATCAACAATTTCAATGCACTTTTAAATGTGTATCAAACCTTCTTGTATCAACATTAAGGTTTGTAACGGCATCCACCAATGATGATTTAAACACAGCAACAAAAAATGTCCTTCATATTGTATGAAAAAAGTGTGATTTTTCATAATGGCCTGGGCCATTTATAGTCATGATTTTGTCTGTTTTGTTTTGAGTGCTCTGCTTGCCCCATTTGAGAGTACAAGAGTGAGTATGCATTGCCACATTAGTAACTCTAGTAGGGCTCTCGATGATAAGAGTAAAATATTGCTTAGAAACATAGATTATGCATAATTATTTTGTTTTAACATTTTCGGCACACCAGAACCTATGGCAGTGTTTGATGCTTCCAATGCTAACATTATATGCCCCTCGTACGCAGCTGTCATACCTATCAGAGGTAAGCAACGAGAATAAGGGGGTTTCGGATGTAAACACATAAAAAAATACATTAGGCCAATTTGAACTTTTTCTGGTATGAAAATTACACGCATAGGTACTTCACACCTGTATTCCTAAATGTGGTAGGCAGTGCTTAAGAAATGTTATGTAATCAAAACCATGACTACTTCACATCACACAGCCACTTCAAGCATATTATTAGGTTTTAAGTTAAGACTGTAGTGACATGTTGCTAGTCTTGTCGCCTAAAGCATACCTAAACCTATTTATTTTTAATTTCCTCTTGCAACATCCACAGAAGAAATGGAGGTGTTATTCTAAACCTGACAATACACAGCTTTACATAGTGTAATGAAAATTCTTGTGAAAAAGGATCAGGCAGTTTACTTAAATTAATGTTCACCACAGGTGTTACTCATTTTTCATTAAAATTGTATTCATAGTCATTTTGAGTTAAAGATGCAGAATGAAACACAAAAATCACTGTACTAACAGTCAAACTATCTCACATTTGTATGTGAATGAAGTAACTGCAAGCCTGAATGTCGTGTGTTAATTACTATAGGTACAGTTTAATTGTACAAAATCAGTACAATGTCAACATGTCTGCGAATCATATGATAGTCATAGTTTAGTCTATATAGATATTATTCCATATGCTCTGCCTACAGGACTACAGGAGAAACATTAATGTTTGTGTTATGGTTTTGATGAATTTAGTTCTTAAATTCAGTTTAAATATGACAATGATCGATTGCTAAAATAAATTCATGTTTTTAATTGTGAGTTTTGTTAATGTTAACTTGATAGTGTGTTATGTTGGTTTTAATCACCAATAGGAAAGGACTGGTGTTATAAATGTGAGACCAATGTTCATGTATCATTGTGCCATTGCGCCTCTTAACAGCTGAACCAGTTACAATTTTTTTTATGTGAAAATGGGCACAGCACAATTTTAAGATTATCAGATCTATTCCAAAATGATGGCAGTCTTTTGAAGAGCGAAATGTATTTGTTTTTCTATTTTCATAACATTCTAACCTAGATCAGTGCATTGCAAGTCCTTTATTGGTAAGACCCACTAACAAAACACATTTACTCAAGTTAATGTGTTAATTGACTAACCCAGCTCAACCTGTTAAATATATCATCAGTCCTTTACTTAACTGTACAATGAACTCCAGTTCCACAGTCGGCAAGTTTAACATTGGGCCAAGGAACTTTATATCAAGACGTTACCCAACAACTTTCAACTTGTTTGTGAGTTATGTAAAACAAAACTAACAGCATCATTGTGAATTAACAAAATCACATTGTTACACTTACTTTAAAATCAGTCCAGTAGTGATTTGTTACAAATAAATCACCACTACCATCTAACTGCACCATCTTATATTTGTTTTTTTTTAATGTTTTTTTTTTTAAACTACACTTGTCTCTTCTATTCTTCCTTTATATTTCTAACAGATTAGGTAATGTATGGGATGAACAATAACCTACAAATGATTGTTTACAGTCTTGTTAAAATTATTAGACTTTAAAATATGTGGTATGGTAAGGCATGGCAGGCAATATTAAAAAGAACAACAAAATTAAATTCCAGTGATTCCAAACTCAAATTTAATTCAATTTGTCACTTTCAAGTTATATTTTTGGGGTTAGAAATTTACAAGACGCAACGAAAACATCCGGGCACGTGATTGTAAAATACGTTCAGTGATAGGATGAATCTCATGAAACTAAAATATAGCATTTGTTTGAGAAATGTATAAATAATTACCTCCGGTATGAAATGAAATTGCAATTACTTGGTAAAAATTATAAGATGATTCGATTTTAATCTAATTTCGCAGTGACATTGGTTACTGCATGGATACAGGCAGAGGTTATGTTTCACTTCGCGGTTTATGAAGCGTGGTAACAATCAAGTTGATTTCGGTACAATGGTAATTTAGTTATACCTAAGTACTACTTTTTTACGGTAATGCAAACACGTGGATAAAAAGTAAGATTAAACGTCTTACTGTGAAGGTGACATTTTCAAGGCCCTGGCCTGATTTTTAACACAAATCACGAATAAAATCCAGCTTTAAAAGCAAATTGTTGCGTAACATTACGTTTAAATAAGGTTTGCTTCGTTTCACCAAGTTTGGATAGTGACATGAACACATGAAGGACGAACAAACAGAAGTGCGTTGTGATAAAACTTACTCAATTAGTGACAGATGGAGAATATCTTCAATATTCCAAATTAAGACAAAAGATTCACTTCACGGCGAATTAACGTATTGTTAAACAAATGACGCAACTTACGAAAACCAACAAAGACGAATTACGATGAACAACTTTTACCCAAGCCATTTTGGATTTGGAATTTCATTTCAAAGTACTTGCTCCGGTCGTGGCACCCACACAAGTTTCGTTCAGAAACCGGTCCTTAGGTAAGTCTGAGAGCGTTTCAAACTCGTACTTATTTATAGCAGAAAACGTACACAAATCGATAATACCTTACTGGATGCAACACAGCTAGGACTATTATTACAAATGCGATAGATAACTTTCAATGCTTCAACATACGGCGTAAGTTCATCGATTTCGCGAAAAAGAGAAACTATTTTGTTTGACTATGTTAACCCATTAATGGTCAAAATGAAACTAGCAGAGATTCATCAAAAATTTGTTGATTTTATAATTAAAGAGGATAAAAGGAATTAGGAAATGAGAAAAAAAAATTTTTTTTTTTTAGGCATTTTTGCGAGTTTTCTCACCTTTTCGGTAGAGTTTGGAGCGACGTTATTGTCGACAAGGTGGAGATTTATTTATTATTATAAAACTGTACCCAATCATATTACATTTAGCGTCAACAATTTAAATTTTTCCCTTAATTTTAAGTGTTCCCAAATTGGCACAGTGACCAAGAATGGGTTAAGGCTGTCCCGCCTAAATTTAAATTACGTTTCAAAATTGCGCTCAATACCGGAAGTCTTTTTTTTTTCTTTAGAAACACGAGCACAGGCAACGAAAATGATATTATTATTTCCACAGTGAATCATAGCGAGCGGATCTCGTTTTAAAGAATAAGCTGATGTTGAAGAAGGATAATCATCATTCAGAATAAAGCAGTAAAGTCCGGTTTGCTGTGGGCTAGTGAAAACGGGGACGGCGCGGTGGTATTCGTCACCGACGTAGAAAATGGCGACTAAATACCAACAATTACATAGCGTTACTGAACATCAATGCGAATGTTATTCCAAGGATGTTAAAGTCAACCTATGCCTATTTAAAGCGTACGCTTAGTGAAGCAATAAGATGTAAGTGCCTATTTATCTGGTTGTGTTGAGATAAGGAAGCGCGCCACAGAGTTCTGTCCTAAATCACTCACAAATAATACATACCGATTAATCCTGTCCGAGATAAAGAGGAAGTCTTCTATATTATGTTGAAATAGTCTTTTGTAACTTAAAAAACTGTTGTAAGACAAGTGGTGCCGATAATAACGCGTCACGACACGCTCGCGAGCATATTCGTGCGCCTCCAAATAGCGCAACGGCGCAACTTTTTCGAGCTCGGCGTCAACACGGTCAGGTGGGCGAGGTTGCGACACTGCCATAGTGCCGTCCCTGTCTAGTATCTCTCGCTCTCGCAATAATCTACCGTCTCGCTTGCACTCGGGGCCGTGCGCCGACCTGAGACAGGAGGGACGCGAGCGGAGCCCTCCGCTGACGAACGTCGCGCACCAAGCTGCGCGGCCGACTGACTGCACGCAGCGCCTCCGCCTCGGACCTGACCGAATAATCGAGCCCGGAGCTCCAACACGAAGCGGCAACGTCGCCAACAAATAATAGCAAGCGAAACGGACGTGCCGCGATATGAAATGCCACGACCGAAGAACCTCCACGAAGGTGTTGGACCAAAACAAATCTCCTTTCTCTAAAATTATACAACAGTTGCTTGCAATCGAGAGCACGGCCGGTCGCTGCGTCTTTTCCCGCCAAAAATCATTTCATTTTAGCGATCTCGAAGCGTCCATCTCGGCCTTTCAGTTTGTTTTTTCTTATTTGATCTTTATGAGTACATACCTAGTCTGTTAGGCCCTCGTTGAGAGGGCACGGTTGCCTTGACAACAGAATAGATAGCTATATCAAAGGGGACAATAGAAATGTAACACAGCGAAGGAAAATAATCTACCTTGCATTGACAAGATAGTTACAGAATAACCTGTTTTCATAAATAGGCATCCAGTTAATTAAATATCAACACGCACCAGATATTTTTACAATAATCGGCGAGCATGTTAATTAACTGAGGGTTAATGCAGAAATATTGTTTTGAAGATATAATTGCAATTGCTAATAAGGTTCTTATACTGCATTTGTAAGGGTTGGCAAGGGTGATGAGGGTAGGTCTAAATAAATATACAATTTATTAACTTCAATGTTTTATTCGATTAACTAGTTATGGAGCAAAAAAGATAACTACAAAAGTGATTGATCTAAACAAGATTGTGTCAATTTGTGTCTAGATGAATAGATGATATATAGACGTGATGGAATACAGAACAACAAATATCTATATACAATGTGTAAATATGAAATAAATACGTAGACAAATAATATAAAATAAGGCATTAAGATTTACACAAGTACTAAAATTGTATTCTCTAACCCCATTTTCTTTAAATTTAAAACTTCAAAATTAAGTTTGATTATAAACATTCCTTCTCATAGTGAGAGAAGGCCTGGGCCCTGCAGTGGGATGTCATTTACGCTAAATTATTATTATATTATTTTGTCAACATTCTACAAAGTTCGAAAATGTTTTCTTAATAAAGCGTAACAATTTAAATCACTGGATCAATTAGTACGGCATTAGGTTATTACTTATTAGTTAATTATATCTCACAAAATACGAAAATAACACAAACACAACCTGAGAATTATTATGTACACAGATAATAGTCAGGTAATGTTTCTCTTATAATTGTTTACTTATCAGAAACAGCTGTTATTGTTGTGCTTGGTTCAAACAGTTAGAGCAAAAAACGGAGCCGATTCAACCTTTTCTTTTTAGAGATATGAGTAATCTACTTGTCTCAAAATCTTAATTCGTAGAAGCAACATTGTACACTAACTGCATTCTTCATTTATTGGCATTATTGCCTGCAGGAACAATGGATGGGTACCCTAAAGTCTTCAGGTAAAAAGTTATTATGTGTCTCCTTTGTTGACAAATCTTCTTATTTGTTGACTACTCTACCAGCTGACAAGCATACTATAACTACTCCATCGAAATCTAACTACAACAAACAAAACAACAAAATACAAGTTGTGGTGTTACTACAGGACTAGTGACATGTCGTACGATATAGTTGTCAAAAAGTTGACATTTTGCTTAACACGAATCATTTTTCTTTTAGTTCTTTTAGATTTTTGGTTTACTTTAAACTGTTAGCTTTACGCTTTTTATTCAGTTGTAGTTTAAGGTTACAAATTGCCGTTTCGTGGACGCGCGTCGTTATGACTCACTAAGAATGTAGCACTGACAAATAAACATGTTGGTGAAATAGGGCCCGGTAATTAATGAAATTAGTAACTTTGAGTTAAGCTAGTTAAAGGTTGTAGTAATAACTAATTAACTAATCAGTTTCGGTAGAAAACTATTTAGTTTAATGTACCTAATCGTCAAAACCATCTAGATAAAACGCTACTATCAAAGAGATTGTTTATTTATTATTTCATAAGTCACTGCCTACGTCTGGGTTTGATACATGAAATGATAAAAAAAGTAGACAAATTTTGCAAACAAGTTCAAAGTCCTTTTAAATTTGTATTGTAAAAATAATTGCAAATTTTAGGGAAAGAAACAAATGACAAAAAGATACTAATTGTCTGGATAACGTTTTATCTTTTGAAAAATATTTTCTAGGTGAAATTTAATTAAATACTAAATTTAACGTCTACTTTTTAAAAGTTTTACACTGATATTGGACGTTTGCTAGGGTGAAATTTCACATCACAACTTAATTTTGAATGAAATATCTTCAACAGATTGAGCTGAAAAAAATTGTATTTTTTATGTAAAGGATGTCGGATGACCATACATAATCTTGTTGTAGAATTCTGGAGGCCCATCCAGGGCTGTCTACACAGGAGGGAACTATTAAACGATGGGTCAAATGGACTTCAAAGGTAAACACAGGATGGATAATATACCACTCAGTAAAAGCGCTTTAATTGAAAATGAAATTCTTGATGGTTAGGTCTTGGAAAGTAAATCTGACCCATTAAATCAATAAAAATGTGCCAGATGAATGAAATAATGTGGGAATCTGGGAATTTATTTTAAAGATATCGTACCTACTTGAAATAGAAACGAAAACTTTGTATGATTATTTAGTTAGTTTGCATACTAATATTGATGCAATAGGTACTAACATAGGTAATTAAAATGTAGGATACCCACTTCATACCTAGAAGCATGAAATGTTGCTCAAATCAATATTTGTCAACAAAAAGGATGTTAACATTTTTGTTTCCATTAATGCAAGGTAATAAATTTCAAAGTACATACTTATTTTTAAATATTAGAAGGGTCGATTCTAAAGAATTTTTTTAATTTGTGTTCAATTTCCTTATAAAATTAGAAATGGCTTCACTTTTTGACAAAATTAGATCAACCTACTTATTGCAACGTCTTACATACCGTCTAGCTTGCACAATTAACACAACCTATATGGGCTATAGACAGAAAAAGCTTTTTTTAAATAGTAAAAATGATTTATTATTATCTAACAAAATACTAGGTACGTAACATTATTCAATAGTTATTGTATCACACACTTCACTGATAACATCGCTGCTTTCATATTGATAACATATACTGTTGCAAATGTAAATAAAATTAATTAAGTAACAGTTCCTGATAGTTTTTATTAGTAGTATGTATGTGTAAAAGATGCAGAAAGCGTCATTGACACTCCACGACCTCAAAGTCTCATTTAATTTGGAGCAAGCAAAGTCAAGGTAATATATTAATCAGGTGTGCCTTCTGTTTTAGCAAACAGGTCATTAGTGAAGAGCTTGAAGAAGTAATCTAAACCGACCAACTAAACAAAACAAACGCAGCGACAATAGAGAAAGTCATTTAAGCCCCGCTAAACTAGAGTTAAATAAAACAGACATAAACCCAGTGAACGAATCACACTCGTAAAAAGTTTAGAGTCCTTGAACTGAGCGACTCGTAATGGCTCATGAAGAGCTAAAAACCTAACGACTCAAAAAAAGAAACCGAATAATATCATTCCAAGCTAAAGTATCTTAAGAAGTGTTGATCAAAACAGTCATGTACCCGATAAAACCTCTAAACACCATGAATATTCAATTTTAACTGGTTGAGGTGAGGCGCGTATAGAAAAATGACGTAAACCTTGTTATTGTACGGCTGTATGCCCTACACATACAGTTTACACATATATCTGCGTTGTGTTGTGTACCGCAGACTAGGACAATATTATTACATCGGTGTTGGTGTGGTAATAAAGACCCACACAGACACTCTGGCATCGTATCACGGGAACGATATAATAAGCCACAAAGTTTCAAAGAAACCATCCGTATAAAGATATTGAAACCTCGTAATGAATTCGATTATAATCTCAATATAGCTCTAATTAAAGGCCACATTAAACTTATCCATTGTTACAAACGGATGATATAGCCTTGAAATTTCTTATCGAACAAGTGACTGCTCACAATTACCAAGAGCGCGGTGCGACGTTGCCAACATTCTGCGCGCAACTGCGTCTTAATTTTACAAGAGTCGCCATCTTGTTTTAATTTATCAGATGCAACTTGCGGATGAGATGAATCGAAGCTTTATCAGGCAATCACTCAGCCTCACTGATATAATCGAGACCAAAATCATAAAATCATGAACTCAGCAGCATTTGCGAAGCAGAATCTAACTGGCCTTATTACGTAACTCTGAAAAAAAAAGTACCTACTTACGTGGTCAATGCATTCCAGGTTTCATGTCCAATTGACATTTACAGGCGTTACAGGATATCCGATAGAAGTAGATACGGACATATATTGATATGTACTAGGCACCTATACGATCGTTATTGCAACCCCGGACTATGCACGGCATATACATAAGTATCTATACAGCACAAAGTGGCGGCGCAATATGGTTGAGGGATACGTACATTGTGCGAGTCGGGAGTCGAGGCCAGGTTTGGAGCGCTCGCCCCGTCATCCCAGGGCAACGCTCGAGCCGACCCACAACTAGATACATCACAGATTTGGACATTTTAACGCAAATTCCACGGTATCGATCACGCACAGCCGCCATTTTGAACCGACACTGAGCGAGAATGGGCGCGCGACGTTGCCACGTCGCACGTTTCCAATCCGCACTTCTATTTCTGGCTCCCTCCCCCCACCGTGACGCGGAGGTCGGCAAACAGCGCTCGGAAAAACATTCATGACTAGAATTTGTATTATAATTGCTTCGTCTCTTAATAGAACGAATTATTGGAAATAGAAATACGAAATCTAGCCGGCTACGGACGAACAAAGAGGTGTAGCAGGGGAGAGGGGACGCAACTGATTATGATAAGATAGTATGTGTGAAGATGTAGATATGCAAGTGTGTGTATCGGCCGCTCGCCCGGCTTTCACCGAGCGCTTGCGGGGCGAGGCACGGCCGCGCAGGACCGCGCCAACATGTGCCATTGGCCACCGCAGAGATCGATAGACAAACAACGACGAGGACGCCGACCCACATATAAATATACACCTTGCGCCAGATAGTAATACGGGCCGGTTTGCATCGGCGGCGACTATAAACAAACTACCGCACGACCACACTGACGTCCTCCACGTAGGTACGCACGAACACAGGCGCACGGCAAACGACGCGAGCGGACGGCGAAGCGCGGCCGACCGATGAATGTATATCATCAATGTATTATGGCACTTTTCTAGAGTCGAAAATCCTCTACCGTAGCGCGGCAGCGCTCCCTACCGAGGGACAAAGGGCCGTTTTCACACGGAAAACAAAGGGAAACGCCGGTCAGGCGATAATAACAAGATTTTTGTTTATAAATTTAAGTTTTGAACTACTGATTTTAACTGGACCGCGCGTTGCCAAGTCGTCTACTAGAGAGCGCGCGAGCTATCATTATGAAATTCAGATTAAGACTGCACTCTCGACAAATCTTGCCTTATCAATGATTTGCAAATGAATCTACTGCTTTGAAAGAGTTATTACGCACAGTAAGCTGTAACGTATGTTAAGCGAAAATACAATTTGTTCCCAATCTGGTACAAACTAACGGTAATCAAGTGGAACATGTTAGAATTATTGAAATAAAGCAATTTTAATCAACACTACTGAGCGTAAAAGCTGAAAATAGTAAAAGACGCAGTCTGACAACCAGTCACTTACCTGTATTTTTACACGAAACTGCCTTCTTTCTCCACAATATTCACAGCAAAGTCACTTCTCGTCAATATAATCAAGAAACTTAAGGTATTTTAAGGATTTTAAACAATTTGATATGCACAAAAAAATTATACATTCCATATAGTAAACGTCCTCCCCGCTCAAAGACAGAACGCGAACTGTTGGTATAGTTTGGGTCGGTTGGCAGGAGGGGAGCGGCGGGCGGAAAACGGAGAATGGGCGACCGGGGAGCCAGAAAGCGGGCTAAATCTTATTAATTAAACATCTTTTAAATAAGCAAATAAATAAGTAATTTACTTCACAATAATTAAAAATTATGTTTTTACTCTAATTGTCGACATAAAAAGTATATTGATTTGTATAAAAAATAAAAAGCCTAACAACTGATTTTGACTTCCTCTTCATGGCTGCAAAATATGACAAACCGCATTGTAATTTTTTTATGTTGGTGAAAGGAGTGTTCAGAATGTCGTGTTATGTGTCATCGTAAATGAATTTCAATTATTTTATTAATTTTTAGCCCAGATATGTATTATTGATGTATATTTTTGATGAAATTGAACGTTTTTCAAAATCTTTCTTGAAAACTAGTAGCCAAAACTTACGAAAGGAATTAGTACAATGGATAATTTGGAAAAATATTTTTTTGATGATCTGAAAAAAAAATGGCGTGCAAGTTGACGTATGGTAATACCAAAGCCAAAATGGTAATGCAGTAAAATTAAATTGCTTTGGTCGACCTGTAAAACCGTATTGTGATGATTCTACCTTAATTTATTAAGGTTGTAAGCTATCAAGTTGACAACCAATCATGATTCTCGTACCAAGAAAAAAATATTTAACTTTGACGGCAACCAATGACAAAAAGGTTCGTGTATTTGACTCGAAAAGATAAATTTCCTTACCACGTCCGAAAGAAATTCCCTCATTTTATCAGTTTTTCATTAAAATTGAACACTAATTCTTGTGGTTGGTCTTCAATTAACGTTAAAAATGCAATTAGTTAGTCAACTATTAGTTTTAACAGTGGTATTTGCTGTAGTATCAGCGAAAATAGACCCAAGAAACTTGAAATGTTTAGGTGCGTATTTATTTACTAGTTTTTGATGTATTTTTAGTGATTATTATCTCAATTTCGATGTAAAATCCATTCCAGTATGCCGGACGACCTTCGTTGAGCTCGACAAGGCGATTAAGAATGTGGATAAATGGAAAAAAGTAGATGTAAGTATTTAAAATTCTAACAAGAAATCTTGAAGTTTTGCAATGTTTACTTCATACTACCTGGCTTGTCTGTAATATTCTAGTGAATATATTATTGCATATCCTTTTTCACATACTGTCCATGCATATTTGTTAAATAAAATATGTCTCCTCAGTGAAAAACATGTGCAATTTCTTTCATCTAAATTTGAACCATCCGTATAATTATGTCTAATTTATAATCCCTGAATGCATGTTGCATAATAGTACATGTTGGTAGCTAGTATTCCATAGCCATGGGGATAATTATTTAACTTGTATTTACTGAACATAGGTGGGCAACTTCAGGATGGATGCTAGCGGCAACACTATGCAGGACAAGGTGCCGGCTCACCGCTCCACTGTGTACATCTCCGAGATGATTGATGACATCTGTAAGTTCTTTCTCTTGTATTATTGCATGCTGGCTTTTAATCTCAGATATTAAAAAAACATTGCCAGTGTTGCCTGTTCTTTGCAACTCTAAAATGGTGCTCTGCCTTTACTATCTAAAGTTAATGATAAGTTTACTTTAGTATTGATTTTTGTAGGTTAATTATCCCACAAAACACCCTAATAAATAGACATCGGATTATATGCATTGGCATATTTGCGTATTTGCATATGTAAATGCATATTTTGGCACTTTTTCATTGATACTCATATTTTCGTGTTTGGCATGCTGTTTTACGTAAAGTAACGCCCTTCCAAGTTCCCTATTGAAAAAGGTTTGTGGTAAATTAGATGAATTTTGCGTAAAATCTCTGGTTTGGAGGCCATCAAGAAAATTTACGCATTTATCAACGGCACTGGACAAACTTTGCCTGAAGAGGTTTCCGCAGAAATGGTGCCAAATTTTAAGTTCTGTCCAGTAACGTCAGTTAACGTTGACACATCACAAGTTTCCTGTAAAAACTTAGAAAAATAGATTGTTGTTTCCTGCCACATAAACGAAAATTCTACTTTAAATGTTTTTTGACTGTGCAATGTGCATATATTGGTACATATTTCGCCCTTTTTTAGTGCATATTTGCATGCATATTTTGGCATTTTGATAATGCATATAATCCGATGTCTACTAATAAACATTGAAAACATTCTATGTCTGAATAAGTTGATTGTTCCTAATAACCGTGTTCCATTCTTCAGGCAAGAAGATGGATGATTACGTCCGAGTGTACTACAAGTCTACCGGCAAGCTGGAGATCATGGAGCTGATGACGGGATCCGGCATGAACCCAGAGTTCTCCAAGACCAAGTTTGTCACTGATGATGACCTGAACAAGAGTTTGGAGTACTACGTAAGTGTCCATGAATCATACATAATACTTACATACATACATACAATCAGGCCTGCATTCCCAAGAGGGGTAGGCAGAGCACATGAATTCAAAAATCCAGTGCCACATTCAGCAATTTCAGGGTAACCAGATGGTTAAACGTGATATTGCAGTGACAGGTTGCTAGCCCATCGCCCACAATACACTAACCCAGGGGTTCCCAATCTTAGGGGAAGAAAGGGGGTGGTGCTATTCTAACTTGGCACCACATGGGTTCATAATAATCCAGACTATTTGCGTCCTACTGCTATAGCTCCCAGTTCTGGGCCCTGTGCGGATTAGGAACTACACACACAATAATGAATTGCTTCGTCGCTGTCTGCAGGTTTCCTTACAATGTTTTACTTACCACCATGTGACGTTACTAGCCCCCACTCCGGGGAAGTTTGATGATCTACCTTTGTCGATGTTTAGTTATTTCATAAACTAAAAACCATGTGTCTCATATTTACTAACGGACTAATTAGAATTATATAGTTAATCCAGTCGACATAGCTATT
Source organism: Adoxophyes honmai (assembly GCA_005406045.1). Lineage (NCBI taxonomy): Eukaryota > Metazoa > Arthropoda > Insecta > Lepidoptera > Tortricidae > Adoxophyes > Adoxophyes honmai. Next base: position 1,174 of record BHDV01006400.1, on the reverse strand, counting down.
GTGTTTTTTTTTTTAGTGCGAAAGGATGTTCGAAGAGAACGAAGATGAAATCACGTCTCTGTACAAGCACCGACCACATGATGACGTCATGCCTGATGCCCTGGGAGAGGTTAGTATTATTGTTTGTGTACATTTTTGACTCACCATACATACGTCACGCCAGTATTCCCAAATGGGAGACAGAGCATACGGAACTCTAAAAAGTCAAATCCAAGACCGTTTTTAGGGTTCCGTACCCAAAGGGTGAAAACGGGACCCTATTACTGAGACTTTGCTGTCTGTCGCCAGATACAATCAACGTAATAATAATAATTAATCCCATACAAAAAACGTGTTTGGTACGGAACTCTTCGTGCGCGAGTCCAACTCGGACTTGGCCGGTTTTTCAATTTGTTTCCGCTTCTATAGTAGATTTGTTTAGGTAGTTAAAACAATATAAACAATCTTGACGTGTCTCTTTATTTAAACGTACACTTTATAAATCGAAATCTTTACATTTTACAATTTAGGTATGAAAAAATATTTTACTTTCATAATTGAATTGTATGTATAGTGTAACGATTTTCATTTTTAGACTGTGTATTTCAACAAAAAGACTTGTCAAGATTGTTTACATGGTTTTAACTACCTAAATAGTTAAGGTATGGCATATTTTTGTGGTTTACGTTGAAAGGTACAATAGTGACAGGTTGCCAGCCTATCGGGTAACTAAAGTTTCCCTTAATCTAGTTCCATAATATAGTCGCCTCCTGCGACATCCACGGAAGAAATGGATGGAAGGAGAAGATTCGTCTAAATATGTACATAATAGATTTTTTGCATTTGGTTTGAAGGACACTTTCAATTCATAGATTGATCAATTAATTCATTAAAATGATAAACTTTACGTTATCTGTTTGTAGTTGTGTTTTAATCTTTCAATTAGGATTACAAAAGTACGGTCTGTTTTATTTCATTGTTTGAGTCGGTTCGATTATTCTCAAAGGTAGTAGGCAGAGTTCACAAAACGTTACATAGACAAATCCTTTTTTTAACCGACTTTAAAAAGGAGGAGGTTCTCAATTCGACCAAATTTTTTTTTTTATTTTTTTTTTTGTGTATGTTACTCGATATCTCGAAAACCCGTGGACAGATTTTCAAAATTTTTTTTTTTATCGAAAGGGTATAACTCGAA
>BHDV01006389.1:180039-238085 GCA_005406045.1 Adoxophyes honmai | reverse complement strand
TAAAAAAAATATAGAAAAATATGTCTTGGTCGTTAAAGGGTTAAAAGCCCTAAATTTTAACATACCTATGTTACTTTGAATTGAATTGCTTGAAGTATCTACGGACCAGAGTTCAGCAAGCTGTACTTTGATAAAAATAATTATTTATGTCATAATAGTTGTATCTTGTAGATATCAACATGGAATACACCTCAAAATACATGACGAAATAAAATTACAAAAAAAAATATACAATTACAATTAAAATCGTGCTTTTATTAACAAAATACGACTGAAAATGAAAAATTTTCATTGTTTTTATCAAGCAGATGTATTTAATAAACTAGTTAAAAGTAATAGCAAGACAATAACTATCGAAACTACCGAAAGTAATACATCACGTAACATTAGACAGAGATTCTTCGCTGCATGTCGTCCATTAGTATAATTGCATACACACGCCTTGTTGATGCCAAATGTTTCTAGTACTTATCGTAATCAGATTAATTAAATAAAACTGTAAGTATATTTGTTGAAGATCGCTCACTATGTAACTAAATACTACTACATAAGTAGTGTGGCGTCGAGTTAAGAATGCAACCTTTCCATTTCTTCCGTGTTCCGTGGATATCATAAGAAGCGAGTAAGGAAATACGTTAAGGTTTATTTTAGGCGATAGACTAGCTACCTGTCTCTATTGCACCTGCTAACTTGGAACCGAAAAAAAAACTAGAAGTAGCCACGGAACGTAAAATAGTCATGGTTTTGTTTAAATAGCGTTTCGTGTGCTGCGTCTATCCCATCTAGGAATACAGAGGTGATGATGATTTTTTAACCGACTTCAAAAAAAGGAGGAGGTTCTCAATTCGACCTAATTTTTTTTTTGTGTGTATGTTTACTCGATATCTCGGAGACCCGTGGAACGATTTTCAAAAATTTTTTTTAATCGAAAGGGTATAACTCGAAATTGGTCCCATTGGCACGAAGCCAGGATCTGATGATGGAATCTTGGAGAAATCGAGGGAACTCTTCAAATTTTATATGAAGGTGTACGACGTTTTCGGTAGTATATTGATGAAGTCAAGATTTTACATTCAGTAAACAGAATACTTTAAAAATATTGCTAATTTGAAGTCGGTTTTTTTTTAATTATACGCTTTTTAGAAATTAAAGAACGAATTGCTAGATCAAAATAAAACATCTTCATTTACTGCTATATATTGTATTGGATTATTTAAATTTTGGTGGTCTTCGGTATCTATCTTGATTGGTTTTAAGTGGTGTAGTTTACCGTAGAAAAGCAACGCGAGAACTTATCTCCTTTACTTAAAACCTTAGCAGGTTAACGGGGACTGTAGTTACGTAATGCTTATTAGAATTACAGATTCTAAAGGTGCTGAGCAAACCTAAACGCGAGATACGTTCTAAATACGATCACGTATCATGCAGCAAAGTAAATCAATTGATTTTTCTACATTATATTCTTCAGAATATGTGCTTGGATACCTAAAACTGTTCTCTAAACACATTACTTTAAATTCAGCTGCATGAAATAAAAATGCGAAGTTGACGACTCTATAATAATATTTCAACTCGACTGGAGCAATGGTTATTTTATGTACCATAAATTTAGGTTTGTACGTAGATAAAAGGATAAAACAGTGACAGGTTATTTGCCAGTCCTCTAGCGCAAATTTAACCTGTCTCTAAAGTCACCTCTTATGAAAACCTCGGAAGAAAATGAAGAGGTGTGTATATGTAGGTCTAAACTCGACACCACACGCGTTTTATTTAGTTAGAGGTTACTGAATAAGTCTACAAACATAGTTCATTAGTTGGTTAGCGCCGTAAAACAAATGAAGCCCTTTTTATTACCAGCGATTTACTGCTTACCGTATGTGTATTTCAGTTATAAACAATATAAATCGGCATCGTACTAAAAGCAAGCACAATCACTCCATATCAGTTGTTCTCTAGAGTGGAATTGATAAAATAACAAGCTTTCGAAACATGCGTCATAGTAAGAACAGTACGAAAACGTCGATAAAGAGGCAATTGTTTTCATAGGCAAATGTTTCGAATATTGAATGTTACTACGGATTAGCTACACTTGTCCCCTTCAATGAGATGAGTAGGAAATACGAGAGCAGATGAATTATAAATGGAGATTGTAGAGATGACAAGGGTCTGATGTGGTTTCTTTAGGCTCCTGGTACCTAAATATGTAATATGCTTACAGCAAAAGAAGCCAAGTATTATTCATGATCGAAACTACCAACGTCACTTTACATGAAAATCTCATCTTACCCAAATTACAAAGTGGGGCACAATATATTCCTATTGTGTGTGTATATTTAAAATTATGAAAATGGTTCTAGCTGAAACCATTAAAACACTCAAAAAATTGTAACTTTCAGCTTTTTTATTAATTACATTCCCACAAAAGGAAAAAAAACAGTCTTCAATGTCAGTTTTGTCGCTACTAGCTCCCTAAGGAAAGGGTGGAAATACGACGTTGATCCGTCGCATCCAGCCTGTGTTCAGTCCAATAGCCTGAGTAATTAAATGACTGCAGCAGTCAAATAGATTAAACATTGAATTGGCCGAAACCACATGTATGTAGATCTGTAGATTTAAAGACAACTCTGAGCGAGCAATATGTATTTCGCTGATGCAGTAGAAAGAGAAAATTTGAGCTAACGAGTAACCGAAAATTGATTTACCAGCAAACATTCCCTTTAGACATAATATGTCATAATATGTAAATATTATTTGTTTAGAACAGTCAATCGAAACATTGTTTCTTTTCGATTACAGTTTACATTATTGAACTAAACTTGATAATTAGAGTACTTACTTTGTAGTTTTCTGAATTTGTATGTCAAAGTAAATACTTCACTGCCGTTGTCATCCAGCAATACATAAAGCAGAGGCGACAAAAGTTGTTTTTATTTTTTCATTATACCAGTTAAACCGACAGCTGCTACTATTCCCACTTGAATGCATAGTAAATTTACCAACCGACTATAAAATAAGGTCCCTGGGGTGTCCTGTTACTCACAGATCGCTACCATTATAACAAAAAATGTCTGTTGTTAAGATACAAATAGAAAAGTTTATTGTCTTTGTTGCCTCGAAACACCAATCTTAATTAAGTTATCAGACTACTTAAAAATACTGTAAGAATATTCTGTTGAAATTAAATTCCGTGTGGTTGTCGAGTTTAGAATAACACTTCCCCGTTTCTTCCGTAGAGGTATTTAGGCGATAGGCTAGCGATCTGTCACTATTATACCTGTCAACGTAAATCAAAAAAATATGCTAGAGAAACGTGAAGTAGTCATGATTTTGACTACGTAGCGTTTCGTGTGCTCTGTGTACCCCATTTGGATATACAGGCGTATAATATACATACATCATGTGTACATGCATACATCATTATATTTAAATGTAATTTTTAAACGGAGTTAGCAAAATACTCGAAAGTTTTACTCAATTTAGCACAAATTCAGATATAAATTAGAATGATATTTCCAACGAACATATGTAAATCATTTAGATAATGTTCTTTTACTGAATACTACACAGACTCTTAAAATACTTTCCTATTAATGTTTACATACTTTATTCGTACTGTTGGAATATATCCGCTGTATCACAAAGGTACTCACTCTATATCGAGGGAAACTAAATCACTGGCGCCGCCGGTATCAGTAGGATCATCCGATACATTTGGCGGGTCCTCGCTACCACCTGGGACTTCGTCCGCCATTGTTGAGTATCTTTCTTATTTTAACAAAATCTCACCAAATTCCACTGCACTTTCGTAGTATAGTTGATGGCAAAACTACTCCAGTTGGTCACGACTCGTTTGACTTATTGTTTTTGGTTTGTTTGATCGATTGATAAGGTTTAGATAGTGAGAGCGTCTAAAATTTAGGGAGCGATATCAATGCAGCGATAAATGTTAATATGTAGTAGCCATAAGCAAAAGCCTGTCAAGTCAGAGTACGGTTAAACATAGAGGGTTCCGTATAAAACCCGATTCTAGTAAGTCAACCACTTTTGTTTAATTTGGTAGTGTAGTTCGCAAAGTAGAATCAAAGTCATAATGTTCCTATGACATAGGAACTTATAGATAGGCTTATTAATATTTTTGATAGTTTTTATACTGAATAATGTCAAATAAAAATACTACATCACGCCCATCACGCCTGTTTTCCAAGTGGGATAGGGAAAGCGTAGTTTCAGGTGTTTGTTAGATAAAAGAGGTAGGTTTAATGGTGACGAGATGCTAGTCTGTCGTCTAAAACATACCTAAACCTTTTTCCTTAGTCGCCTCTTACTACATCCACGGAAGAAATGGATAGATGTTACTTTAAACTTCGATACCTCACTGGATCATGATTTGGATACAGAATCTGAAAAACTACGCGATTTTAGTTAAAGATACCAATAATTTCAGTAATTTAGGTACCTATATAAATTAAGACGAAGACAAACTAGAAATAAAACATTTTAATTCGTAGCATTTATCTACAACATTAAATTCGACATCACACATAAACTGGAAATAAGAGCCATTCTCTGCCGGAAACACTATAATGAGTCCAGCCATAATTAATGATCCCTGTAATAATTAAACTATTTTTCCATCTGGCTAATTCGTTCATCCAAAATACGGTATGCATGTGACAGACAAATGGATAATGAGCAGTCTTCATCTCTTTTTTAGCTGCTTCTCTTTATTGACCGCCACTTTGTTTACTATATTGCTAGCTAGTGAGCGAAATATGGTTATTTTTATTTGATGACTCCTCTAATTGGTTAATGGTAGAAATATTTCCACCAGCAGGTGCCTTTACTACACAAAAGGACGTAATTGCCATGAGCTTTTCTATTTCATATTTTATTAATATACGTCCTTTTATGTCAGCAAAGTAGTAGTATAATTATAAGAGTCTCTAGTAAAAGAGAAGTTCAAGTGTTCGTTGTATTTTTACCCACGGCATGATTCACTTGTAGTTCTTTTAGCTGTAAGGATTGTGTTGCCGTTGTTTGATGTTCGGTTACGTTTCATTTAATGATTGATTATAAATAAACTTAATCAGCTATTAAAATTGGTTTTTCACCTTTGATTAGTGAAAAAAGTTCACTACAGCAGCCACCTAGTAACATGAAATTAGAGTGATACTTACTTATACTGAAAAATACGGATATATCACATTTTAAATTAGTACGCCTTTGTCTGGTACTGCTCTAGATGATGGGCTACAGACTAGCCCGAAACATGTCGAGCTAAATTCGATTTTAATATGAGCTTTCTGTATTTTTCATTCAGTTTTTTGTGGATTAAGCAGACACGAATCCCTTTATGTATTTAACCAGCAGGTTAGTAATTTATTTATTTGCTGAAGGTCTATTTAGCCTATGACTTAAACTCCTAATTAAAAATCTGAGATCTGCGCACATGTGCAAACGAATCAATTGATTTCTGATCCACTACAGAACGTTGTGACAATAAACGTCATAAAGTTTTCCTTTGCCGAGCAATGCGATAATGTCACTCTATAACGTTTACTGTAAATGGGTTAGATGGGTCTAGAATCAAATGGTTTGGTTACTACAAAGTCTACAAACCTACCTACAGGTGGTAGTATCTACAAACCTATCTTGCTAGAAACGATTTATTCTCACAAATACTCACAATCGCTATACAGTCCCCAAAATTTAATTATGTTCGTTGGAATTTTAATGGAAAATGTACCAGTGACCTACTTTAATGCGTAATATAATTTAATGAAACACAAAAGATGTAAAAATACGGCTTTAATGCATTACCGACTTCTCCAAAAAGGCCACGGAATTCCTTAAAACTTGTATATTCAATTATTTTTATCGACCCACGATTTAATTTCCTTTTTTTCTTCAGTAAAGGTTTTTACTTATAAATACTACTGTACTAAGTTTGGCCTTGAACGAGTTAGAAAAGTGTACCACTAGTGAGAAGTGTTTGACTGAATCGAGATTTAAGCCATACTGCAAATGGCCTTTATTGTCTTAACTAAAAAAACTCTCCACTGGCACTTTATCCTAAGGAAATTGAAATGAAAACGACCGTAATCGTCGATATTTTTAATAAGTATTAACTTTTGTTGATTTAATAAACAAATTAATTAAAAAGAAACATGCTTCGACCTAGATTTACGCCAACTTTTTCTCCGGACGTCAGAAGTTACCTACATTAAAAATTTCAGGTTCCACAGGCACTCGACATTACGCGGTTCTCAAAGCCTACCAATATAGCTACACATTACAAAGCTCAGTCCCATTGTTCCATTACAAAAGACCACTTCAAGACGGACAAAGAGCCGTGTCCTCTATCGCAAGGCTTTAATATTAGAGGATAAGTCAGTAAACAAATACTTGAGCGGCGTCGTGCCGTCAGCGGCGGCGCCATCGGCTGACGCCACGTCTTCGCTAATTAACTGATTTATCAACTTATCTGGCGAAATTAATCGTCAAGATTTAGATTACTTTCTTATTAAATTGTGGCGAACAGATGAGCATCCTTTTTAAATAAAGTTGGATATTTCTATGGTCGGCTTGGAGTAATTTAATTAACGTTCTTTTTGCTCTTGTAAAGCGTTACCGTGCTGGCGTGTCGTGGATAGGAATTTATAAATAGAAGCTACGCGTGCTCTTGGAAGGTGGTTTTCAGAGCTGCAAATAAAAATAAAAAACAAAATAATAAATAAACTTTTAACTTTAACACCACACCAACTAAAATTCAGAAGACGGTTACACGTTGTCGAGAAGTAAATGGTATGTACCTAAGTATTCCAATATTTTTAGTACCTACAGTGTAATGATTTTTTTTTTATTCTTAATAAGGTTTCATTTATGTAAACGACATTTTTAGCGACGAATGTATTATTAAACCAATTGATTGGTAGAACTTATCTACAGCAAACGTAGCAGGTAAATTCATATTCATATAGTGCAGGGTGTGATTTTTAGTAAGATACAGTTTTGAAGTTTCATGTAATTTGAACGTAAGTGTATGCTAAACGTAAAATAGTTCGAAGACAATCACAAGATTGGTTACCACGGTTTTGCGTAAGACATTTTGCGTAATTTTTTACTTCAGTAATTTTCAGGTTTCCGTTTTGATGTGATTTGTTTATCGTCTTGTGTCACATTCCATTCTGGTGCGTTCGTTATCTTGTAATTGAGTGACAAATGTTTAAATATTTTTGCAAACTTTTGTTCACGGATCTACATTATTTGCTAATCCAACTGTGGAATTTCTCTAGACAAGGTCAAGTTTTTTTTACAAAGAAAGAAGACAGAGAGACTCATAAGTCCTGATGTCAGTAATGTGACTGACTTTGATCTTACCATAAGCCTCGATCACCCAAATTATATTGCTAAAAATATTGCTAGTATTACTTTTCGATTAAATGATACTTAAGAAATAATAAGAAGTACTAAAAAAAAAAAACAAATGAAATAGTACTTAACTATTTTGTTTCAATAAATAACGCCTAAAATAGGTAAAAATAATTATTATCAAGCAACAAAGACATTTGCATGCCTTGTTTGTTTACGACATGTCATTGTCATGTCTGTTTATTTCAGTTCATTTCTAAACATAAACTACTGGCAACAGCCCGCGGTGTCATCTACGGAGAATTTGGGATAGTGACACCCCTCGGGAACAATACTATCTTCTTTTATAGCCTGCCACTTCAAACACAAACTATAAGGTAAAAGTACCAATGCTCGACGCTTCAACGCCCAATACCCATCTATCACCTCCTGTCTTACTATGACATAAAGTTGCAAGTGCCAAGTATTGGGTCAGTGGACGTTTACCTTACTGCAATTCGTCTAAACTGAATAAATTGGATCAGCGGTTGAAACGTGTAAAGGTAACAAACATACAGACACAGTAATATCCGATACTAAAGTAGGGTTTTATCGTAACATAAGTCACAGCCACGTAGCATTTGAAATAAAGTACGTCCAGCGTTTATTTCCACACCCCTAACGTCGTGCATTTTAATGGGTGCACAATAATTTGACGCTATTACGCGTTTAGTACGAATATTAAAGCTAGACAGCGTCTCGCTACCTATTATTATGGGCTCGTAAACGCTATGACGTCAACAGCCGTAACTAACAAATACCCGGCCTTTAGATTTTAGGTCGTGATTATTTTAAAAGCAAGTTGGTTTGTTTTTGCCGTAGAAACTCGCAATTGGAATTGTTGCTGACTAATAAACAAGTTAAAATGGTTTCGGGTGCTATTAGACCAATTCAACCTGACGATACTCAATTTTGGCCTGAAGCCTAGTTCGGACTAGGCTAGTATTTTAGTCGAGTAGCGAGTAATTTAGTAAATAATTTAGTATATTATAGTACTAGCTTTTGCCCGCGGCTCCGCTCGCGTTAAATTCGGGGTATCACAGAAGAGATAGCACACATACCAATTTATAGCTTTCTACATTGAAAACTTCCACTCCTCACTTTAGGGAAATGGGGGGTTTTGAAGAGACAAAATGTAGCCTATGTCACTCTCCATGCCCTAAACTATCTCTACCTAAAAAATCACGTCAATCCATCGCTCCGTTTAGCCGTGAAAGACGGACAAACAAACAAACAAACACACTTTCACATTTATATATTGGTACGGATATTAATAAAATATTATAGTATATTATAGTAAATAATAGTATATTAATAATTTAGTTTGAACAATGAAACTCGACTAAATTTTCATCGTTCAGACCAGGGATCGTTACCGGTATTACTAAAAATTAAAATATCTTCTCTAATTTGGAATTTTAGCTTAATATTCCTAGATAGTATTTAGGTAAGCTTACAAAAGTACGACATTAAATGAAAAAATTGCAACAATATATAGAAACAACTGAGATACCGAAATTAAATACCGGTATAAATGTATGAAAATAATACCGGTATACGATCCCTGGTTCAGACACACGTTTAAGCCTAATTTGGACTAGGCTAGTATTTTAGCCGAGTAGCGATTCATTTAGTAAATAATTTAGTTTGAACAATGAAACTCGACTAAATTTTCATTTTCCAGACATGTTTAGTTCCTAAAATACTTGCTACTCGACTAAAATACTAGCCTAGTCCTAACTCGCGAGTAAAAATATCTTTCACGTGAATAAAGCGGGTAGGTAATAGTGTCTAATTCGAAAATTTAATTATATTCTCGATTGGTTAAATCGGTCCTAACTGAAAAAAAAACTTGACATAAATAATTTTGTGGTTGAGTGAGAACATGTTCTTTCACGTTTTGGTTTGGTTCAATTACTTACCTGTCCCTGTCTAACTAGACCTCAGAATATTACAGGCAGTCCTAATTTATCCCGAGCGCGAGTCGACTTGCGTATATTGCTGTCCTAAGCCTACAAGGTAGAATTCAGGACTGTAACACTTCTACGATTGGTCTGAATAATTTGAAATTGGTGGGTACATTTTATATTATCCAGGATGGATAACAATAAAGAACAATTGGCAAAATGTAGTCCTTAAAAGAAAACTATCAGTAGGTAACTTTTATCGAGGTTTTGTTTTTCTACTGTTGGTTTCATTTCTAGCTAGTACTAATAAAAGTCATTTATTTAGTCTGCGCTGTTTATAATACTCGTTTCAACAAGAACTAGACTAGCCGGCACCGATATCAAAAAAGTTGTGAAAGCGCCTCTCATTCTTTTCTTATTAACATAACAGTTATTTTCGTGGGTTTTGTTACCTACATACCAAAAAAATATCACGCTTTTTATGAAGCTCGATAATAACCCGTCGGAGATAGAGATTTTGTTATTTCATTCTAGAACGAACGATCTAATTTCCTTGAAAAGGCCATCGCCACAGAGTACCTTTGTATATACTGAGATAGAGACGTCACTCCACTATTTGGCAAGTAACGCCATCTGACGGTCTGGGCCACTTAACTTATGTAGCGTTTCTGTAGCTCGCTGCTCCGATTAGTTCCCGGCAAATATTCAAAATGAGTAACTACAATCTGTGAACTATTTCAGAGATCTATTTTGTACTCATTTTGAATGTTTACCGCTAGTGTAAAGATGACAAGCAAATAAAACGCAAAGTATATTATATGACTATATTGCACGTAATTAACACCAGTAAAATAATTGTATAAAAACATTAGTATTACTTATAGCACTTTAACGTTTATTTAACTAATAATATAATCTTGTTTTAATTCGTTTCAGAGGCTTGTAAAGATACATTAACAATCTTAACACAAACATATTCAAAATAGTAACTTCACTAGATGGCGCTTTATAAATAAGATAAAAGTTTTATACTAAATGTGTAACAGCGAGACCCCACTTATACGATTTACTTGATAGCTAGTAAAGCTCATATTTTAGAGGATTGCCTGTTAGTATGTAGTATACCTTATCGGTTTAGGTAGTTAAAACAATATAAACAATCTTGACATGTCTTTTTGTTGAAATACACAGTCTAAAAATGAAAATCGTTACACTATACAATTCAATTATGAAAATAAAAGATTTTTTCATACCTAAATTGTAAAATGTAAAGATTTCGATTTCTAAAGTGTACGTTTAAATAAAAAGACACGTCAAGATTGTTTACATTGTTTTAACTACCTAAACCAATGAGGTATAGTAAAATTTATTATTAGCGATATCACAGTTATAAATTATCATTTGCAATATGCATGAAATGCGTTTTTCAGTATAATTTGTTTATTTAATAACTTATCTCTTGTAACGATAGCAATGAAATGTTCTCAGTGTACTCCCTAAAACTTATTGACTTTGCAATTTTACATGGGAAATTAAAAAAGCTAACATATAATCGACTCTAGATTTACATGAAGGAATGAAATAAATGTAAAATACAATATTTCATTAAATTATTTTTAGATTTACTTTTATGAATGGTAATGACAGCATGCCAACAGTCCGCCGTAAATATAAACGCTAGTTGGCGTTAAGTAAGTAACAAGCCCTCATTATTTTACGTTTTATAATCATATACCTTTGCAAATCATATGCCTTTTATCAAAAAGGCCCCAATACGAAAAAATACATATTTTGTGAGTAAGCTTTTTGCGTAAAGCATAACATGTACATACGGAAATGGACCGTTACGTTTATAAAACTAGTATGTAAGTACTGAATTACATGTTTAAGGCGATTACAAATTACTTGTCAGCTATGAGATGCTAAATTTGGGGAATAATTAAAATAAAAAAACTACACATAGCCAAATATCATCAAATATCATTAAAGGCCAAAAGTGAAGATGATGAACCTTTCGAAAAATCCAACATATCTAAGTATCGCAATACATTAAATAAGTTCAATGCAGCTGCTGTGCTTCTGATGATGATGCTCCCATTCCGGGAGGCAGGGAAAACCAAATCAGTAAGGCCGGGGTCGCTATCATCCGCCGCCTGCGTCATCTGAACGGAACGGTATGTTTGGGAATGCTCGGGAGTGGTCGTTTTCGCCCGCCGTGTGCAGCGTTCCCCCGGGTGAAAGCGACCCCGGCCTAAGACGCACCATGAGAAAATACTGGCGCTCGCGCTTTATAACAAGGTCCTCGCGAGAGATGGCTCAGGATGTTTTTTGTTTTAGCTGCCATCGCCATTAACATAAAGTAAAGTCAGACTATACGGAATGCTGGTCAGAAACCCGGAATTAACGAAAAATGTATCAACCAGTTGAATAAAATATCAACGAAAATAAACCTGCAAGGAAAATTGTGCGTAGGTAGGTACTATAAATTGTTTAACGAAGTTGCACCCTCGCCACACGTTGATTATAACATAGAGGACTGGCGTAAAAACAGAAAAGGTCAGAACTGATAATGCGTTGGTTTTTATACATACATACATATTTTCACGCCTGTATTCCCGTGAGGGGTAGGCAGAGCACATGAGTTCAAAAATCCAGTGCCACGTTTAGCAATTTCAGGGTAACCAGATGGTTAAACGTGATGTTGGTTTTTATGATTAGAGGAATAGTTAATAGTAATAATTAACCAGTAGTGTATTCGTTTTGTGCTAGCACATTCAAACAGGCTTTGGTGGTTCAGGTCAAAAAGTAACTGCTGGTTTTACTGCTGGTGTGTGTGACCAGGCCTCGGGAGCAACTAACTACAACAGAAAGCAACTCCATTTGTGCAATAAATTATTTAGAGAACAAAACTAGACGAGATTACACCAAACAAAACAAAGAATTCTGACTTTTTTTTTAGATAAATGGAATAATTAAATTCCGTTCTTTGATACGCCACATTTTATGAAAAGTATACCTATTAGAAATAATTTATTAACCAAAAAAGACATGTTATCTACATAAATGTAAATGTATAAAAATTAAACTCGTTTCCCGTTGTCACGCCATTACATGAAAACACCTATACCGATTTGGCTGATTCTTTTTTCTACTTTCTAATACTCTGTAGAAGGTTCTTACGGAAAAAAGTGTTAAGAAAACCACTCAAAAAGATTGAAAAATGCAAAATAATGTAGTGCATTAAAGCTACGCTAAGGCGGCACGAAGTTCGCCGGGTCAGCTAGTAGGTACCAAATAAAATTTAAAAATGAAAGTATAATGAGAAAAGTAAATCAGGCAGGACAGTGGGGTCAAATGTCTAACAAGTAAGTCACACATATTACGCTTCTATTTGTAAGTTTTTTTTATATGTATACTCACATAAGAGGCAAGAGTTAGTTTCAAAAAAATTGTACATAAATTAAGGGTTAATAAAAACAAAATCACGATCGCGTCTTTTGTGTAACGAAAATTACCTATACAAAATGTATGGGTACCTAATTGTCGTTACACAAAAGAATCAATTAACTTTTGTTTTTATTAAAGCCCTTAACTATGTACAATTTTTTTGAAACTCACTCGCAAATCCATTTTAAGAACTTTGAAATTAATAATTAAATAACTGTTCGTTCTACTAAAAATTGGTTGAAAACCATTGTAAATATTGAAGAACTAGCTAACTAATGTTCTTTCGGAAAAGTATGGTGAAATATCAATATGGACAAGTCATTTCAACCAAAGAAAAAGGTACATTAAAACAATATTCGAAGCCATGGATGGCTGCAGAAACACTTCACCAACAATCGCCGGGTTAGAATCAGATTTTGCCATATATTGATAAATATTGTGAGTAATAAATCACTCGCCAGGACTCCTGCAAAGTGTTCACTTCACTGAAATCTCTATTTTCAGAAACTTGCGAGAAATCGAACAGCGAAAAAATGTCCAACGTAAAGAATTTGTTACGGGTTGTGCGTTGCGCAAATTGAAGTCATTTCAGAAAAGTATGGTGTTCAAAATTCAAAACTTCATACTTACGGTGGAATTTATTACAGAGTTATTGCCAAATTACGATAAACTGGGTAAGTAGATACGTATATATAAAATAATAATAGATCAGCCTATCAGAAAACAGTGGTAGCAGGATCAGGTATAAATAAAACACTCAAATTTCACTAACTCTCGCACTCGGAACAATACGAATAGGGAACACAAATGAAAAATATTAAAGTATAGCACAAACACCAACATAAAAACTTGTTATTCTTTTAAGCTTGGCTAATCCATGTTATCATCACATAAATATTTGTCAACTGTAGAGTACCTACGCTTTTTTAAAGAGAGTATTTTAATATCATGTCAAGTATGTGTACCTACTGAGAAGCTATAGAAGGAATTTCTATTTTTGAGTGATTGTAGCATTCAACCAGACGATACATTCATACAAATATACATATTCTGACGCCTGTTTTCCCAAGAGGGGTAGGCAGAGCACATGAATTGAAAAATTCAGTGCTACGTTTAGCAATTTCAGGGTAACCAGATGGTTAAATGTGATATTGCAGTGACAGTTTGCTAGCCCGTCGCCCACAATACACTAACCCTTTCCCAGAGTCGACTCTTACAACACCCACGAGAAGAAACCAGACGATGTGATCAAAAAATCTGTTAATAATATTTCCTTAAATTTCTGTCTCCTTTACATGTACCTTATCTTTTGCAATGTTTTTTAAAATATTCGTAACACATCTTTTGGATCACATCGTCTTCAAAATCGTTTCTTATGCCTTTCAATATTTTATTGCAATCTTTGCACCAATTAAAAAGAAATAAATTTATTGAAACGTCCTCTAGCAGCTTTATTACATCTTTTTTGTGTTGTTTACATTTTATAAAATTGTAATCAAGGACCACTGCTAACACTGTTTTTATATAGGTCTTTATCCCGAGTTTGGTGCAATCTTTTCTTATTATTTTTATTACCACATCCTGAATATTAGAAAAGCATTCTACCATATTTATGTTAGGGTATGTCAGATAACTTTTATTTTTACAATATTCTCTTGCCTTTAAGGCAGTGCTACTTTTTCTTTCGTCCATAAAATTTTTGTTACAAGTAATGCAATTTTTGAAAATTGTTTGTTTCAATTTGCGCAACACATAACCCGTAACAAATTCTAGCTGCGCTTTTATTTTTATATTGGTCATTTTTTCTTTTACATCTAAAAAGCAGACGTCAGCAACATCATCAAAATCGATTTCAATTTCACTGTTTGATGTCTCGCAATTTTCTGAAAATAGTGACTTCAGCGAAGTGAACACTTTGCAAGTGTCCACTTCACAGTTTGCCCCTGGCGAGTGATCGTTACTCATATTATTTACCAATAATGAGGCAAAAGCTGATTCGAACCCTGCGATTGTGGGCGAAGTGTTTCTGTAACCATGACTTCGAATATTGCCGAAGAAATTTTCCAGGGGATCTTGGTTGAAATGTCTCATCCATAACGACGTAACACCATACTTTTCTGAAATCACTTTAGTTAGTTCTTCAATATTTTCAATGGTTTTCAACCAATTTGTAATAGAAGGCACAACAGTTGTTTTATTATTAATTTCAAACTTCATAGTTTTCAAAACTTGTTTTGCCTCATTCCAAACCTTCTTATGCAAAGAATACGGCGTTACTGGTCCCAAAAGTAGTTTTGCTCCTCGCTTTTTTTGTTTGACATAGCTTCCGTTTAAGGAGTCAAATAATTGGTCAAAAAATAATAAAACGTCCGCGGTTTCGGTGCTCTCTTTTGGAAGGATCCCATAATCTAGAAAAAAGGAGAAATAAATAAAATGAGACGTGAATATTTTATGAATTGCTTAATAATTAATCAGCACTCATATTTACCTACAGAACATCACATCCTTACTATCCTTACTAATCCTTACTAATATTATAAATCGGAAAGTGAGTTTGTTTGTTTGTTCCGCTTTCACGCCGTAACTACTAAACCGATTGCTTTGAAATTTTGCAGATGTAAAGATAGAAATCCGGATTACATAATAGGCTACTTTTTATCCCGGAAAAATTTAAGTTCCCGTGGGAAAACAAAAATAAACTTTGCTTGATAGATCGATTACGATCGATAATAGATCGATATCGATCGATGACCGATCGATAGATAATAGATCGATGGCGCTGTGTGTCATTTGAAACGAGAAGTTTTCTTATAGTAGTGCTTTATACCGCAATATAACCGAGTTCCACGCGGGCGAAGCCGCGGGCGGAAAGCTAGTAAATATTATAAATGCGGAAGTTTGTGTATTTTTGATACCTTTTTTGAGACCAATTTTGTTAAAATTTAGTACGCAAGAGGCTTACATCCACAGTTAACACGTAAACTACTTTTTAACCAAGGAAAAGAACATTCATCCAGTGAGATTCCGTAAAATTACTGCAGATGGAGTTGCGAGCAATAGCTAGTAGAAGTACACATTTAAATAAAATAGATTTCTTTAAGCTTTATTTGTTATAGCTGTGCTCACGACTTTTTCAATTCGAACCAGTAGTTTCTGACATCAAAGAAACAAACAAACTCTTCAGCTTTATAATATTGGTACAGATGTCAGTTTTTTTAGATTATTAGTCGAAAAACCGAAGCAAGGTTAGTACTATGCACATGCAACATACACACACAATATAGTGTAGCGTCCATAAACAAACCTATGATTTTTTCACGTTTCGTTGCCATTTTCCGCATATTTTTTTTAGGTTTTAAGTTCAGAGGTACTATAGTGACAAGTCGCATAAATTATACCTTAACCTACGTCCTTTGTTGCCTGACAAGAGGAGAGGTGATTTGTTATTCTAAACCCGACACCACATGGCACCCTGACATAGTACTATGCTGGCTATGTTCAGTTTAAATTACACATACATACAATCACGACTTTGTTCCCAAATGAGGAACGCAGAGCACAAGAAACGTGACGTAGACAAAACCATTATTATCACTGTAACGCTTCGCATCCTCTTTTAGCATAGTTATAGGTTCGCAAAGATGGAAGATGTAGAATAGTGAGAGGTTGCTAACCTGTCACCTAAAGCATATTTAAACCTATTTCCTTAGTCGCCTCTTACGACATCCAAGGAAGAAATGCAGAGGTGTTATCCTATCCCGACACCACACGGCATAAATTCGATATTAAATAAGACAATACAATACAATACAATTAAGTAATAAGAATTTTTTTTAAATAAAACGTGATAATATACATATATGTGCTACTTACTTGCCAAAAATCCCAAATTTGAAGCGACTGTCTGGCTAAAAACTTGCGTAGCGCATTTTACTTTCATTTTTGCAATTTTATTTGGTATAACATGTCTCTCCGTTAATTTAGGCAATAATCTAATGCCTTGGTAAGCTGGGTTTTCTTTATAAAGCGTCACAATGTGATCCCACTTTGCGGTTTTAGGTTCACCGTTTATATTACACTTTAAATTCTTAGTTAATAAATTATTTCTAATGCCTTTCATAAGATGCGGTGTATCAAACAACGGAATTATTTTTTTCCCATTTATCTCAAAAAAATTATGTCTGTATTCTTTATTTTGTTTGATATACTCTCGTCTAGTTTCGTTCACTAAATAATTTATGGCACTAACATTGGTTGCTCCTTGGTCACACACAGTGGCAACAACGGTAAAACCAGCTTCAAACAGTTTTGCAGTTACAGCTTTGATCTGAACCACCAAAGCCTGTTTGGATGTAGTGCTAGCACAAAACGAATACATTATTGGTTGTTTATAATTTTTCATTATTCCTCTAATCATAAATACCAACGCGTGATCAGCTATGACCTTTTCCGTTTTTACGCCAGTGTTTACGAAGCCACTAATCACATCCGTTCGTTTGTTATAATCAAAGTGTGGCGTAAGTGCAACTTCGTCGAACAATAGTATGCATAATTTTCCTTTAGAATTCATTTTCGTTGATATTTTTTTTAACTGGTTGAATAATTTTTCGTTAAGTCCGGGTTTCAGACCAGCATTCCGTATAGTCCGACTTAATGTTAATGGCGACGGTAAAACAAAAAACTTCCTAAGCCATCTGTACGCGCGAGGTCCTTGTTTATAAGTGCCAGTGCCAGTATATTCTCGTCGTACTTAAATCGTCTTCCTGATTTTGGTTTCCCTGCCTCTCGAAATTGGAGCATCATAAAGAGCACAGCAGCTGCCGTGAACTTATTCATTGTCTTGCGAAACGTTGGGTTTTCCGAGAGGTTCATCATCTTCCTCACTTTAGCCTTCAATGATATTTTGGCTCTCTGTAGTTTTTTTATTTTATTGCCCAAATCTAGCATCTCAGGACACAAGTTGTATTTTCTTCCTTTAACATTTGTTGCTGTAAATAAAAGAAATCATTTAATACGCTTGCTTAAACACATAAATAAATATTATTTTTATAGGCAAAATACATATTATACATGGGTGTATCCACAAAAGTTGGGTAACTTTGTGTTCCAGTGGATTTTTATTATAAATTAGCTGTGCGCGCGACTCCGTCCGCGTGGAATAGTGACTAATTTCCCCCGTTTTTTCCTTTGTTACGGGTCAGCAAGGTCATTGCATAAAAACACAAAACCCTAATTACTATGTTTATCTAATCGAAACTATGACACGTAATGACACTATAAAATCATAAACACCCTAATTAATTACCACAAATTTAACAGCAAAAGAAATCTACTAATAACTACACTTAAAGTTATCTTAAAACTAACTTATAACTAGGAACTAATCTACTACTTATTGTTGAGCGCCAGGAGGGATTTTGACTAAAGTCAGGGAACCCTGCCAATCCTATACCTCGGCTAGCGTGCAGGATATTATAACCACACAATGTCGTCATAAGTTAATTTCCAACTCAAAAAAGGGCATGTCTTTACGCTAGAACAATTATAAAATCTTGGTTACACTCATGTTTGTTACTCTAAGAATGTTGAAAGCTATTGCAAGAAATTGGCTTACCCCTTCTGCATAACACACACCAAAGTAATTAACTATTTCGGTAATATTTCAGTACTATTTTGCTCAATGCCGGTAATAATTTCCTCAATAATTTCGTTAATATTTAAATTCACATTTACGTTAACTTTGAAACCCCAGTACCCCAATACCCCAGTACGTCAGTTAACTTTTCAAGTTACACCATTATGAATCCCTCACGTCTACGTGACTACCATATTTATATTAAAATCTGCATGACGAAATTAAAGTAAATTTTAGAACGTCAGCTACCTGCATAGGTACGTAAAAAAACAAAAAGAAGTTTGACATTAGGATTTCACAGGGATCGAACCACGTACCTCCCGCTTTCTATTTCACCTATCTAACCACTGCGCCACCGAGCTATTTACAAAGCTGTCGGAATTTTGCGATCAGTACCTAGCGTTAATGTCATAATAATCGTACATTAAATACTGACGATGGTCATTGCCAAGAGTATTCCCATAGGCGTTTAAAATGACCATGACATGCTCCTCCTTCCTCAATGAAAAAAAAAATCTATTTTTTTTTTCTCTTTGGACAGACTTGAGATCCCTACTATTACCAATAAAACAAGTTTACAATAAATGCCTCTAAGCCTAAACAAAGATATCAAATACAATAAAAAAAAAAACAATAAAAAAAAAAGTCCCAATTTTCCTTCGCTCCTATTTGTTGCAGCGTGATGTTATATACCCTAAAGCCTTCCTCGATAAATGGTCTATCCAACACAAAACGAATTTTTCAAATCGAACCAGTAGTTCCTGAGATTAGCGCGTTCAAACAAACAAACAAACTCTTCAGCTTTATAATATTAGTATAGATTTGTATTCATCACCCAATATTAAAAATGTTTGGTACATGAAACAACCGACTTTTTATTATTTCACTCAATTTAGCCTTACTATATATTTTTTTAACACACAAAAAAAATTGTTTTCTCTCCTTTATATCAGTCCCTAGCCATGTCACATTTTCAAAATACTGCTTTCATTCGTCCGGTTTTAGTATGTCTAGATGATATTTGAACTTTATTCGACTTAAACACAATAAAAATTACATTGTCTTAATCACCGGCATGATTTAGTGAACTATATTAATTATTTCCATATCTTTTTACATAAGATAATTTGAAACAAAAAAAACCGACTTCAAATTAGCATTATTTTGAAAGTATTCTGTTTACTGAATGTAAATTCTTGACTTCATCAACAAATTACCGAAAACGCCGTACATGTCCATATAAAATTTGAAGAGTTCCCTCGATTTCTCCAAGATTCCATCATCAGATTCTGTTCACGGGTCTCCGAGATATCGAGTAACATACACACAAAAAAAACCCTGGAACACATATTCCAAAAAACTTAATTTTCTCTTAAAATATCAAATAAAGTGACTCGCCTCTTTGGATATAGAAAGTAACATTATAGATAAGTAATGCACTTTACTAAAAGTTATCGAACTAGTATCTAAAAACACCTACGGCAAAATTTGTCAGAAAGTTACCCAACTTTTGTGGAACCGCCCACATACATACATACAATCACGTCTGTATTTCCAAAAGGGGTAGGCAGAGCACACGAAACGTTACAAAGAAAAAAACAAAGGCTATTTTACGTTTCGTAATCACTTCTAGCATATTTACTAACTTATAACTACTCACTATACTTTCTGCTTATTACTTACTACTTTTAACTTAAAATCTAAAAATTACCTCTCTGAGTTGATGAACTAAGTTCTTGAGGTCCAACATTTGCTACTGCAGGATGCAGAGGGTCAGATGCACAACTAGGTAGTGATGGAGAAGACCCAAATAGCTCGGTGCTAGTTTCGTTTTGCACAGGTAAACGTAATGTTGGAGTAATCAATTCAGGACCTGTAAAATATTATATTAATTACTAGCTGTGCCCGAGACTCCGTTCATGTGGAATAGTGATTTTGGTTAGCATTTTTATCCCTCCTTTCAACTCCTAGTTTTACATTAAAAAACCAGCCAGGTGCGAGCCGGACTCGCGCACGTAGGGTTCTGTACCAAAAACAGCAAAAAAACATAATAATTATTATTATTTTGATTTTAGTAAGTATTTGTTGTTATAGCGGCAACAGAAATATATCATCTGTAAAAATTTGAATTCTCTAGCTGTCACGGTTCTGCCTGGTGACAGAGAGACAGACAGACAGACAGACATTGCATTTATAAAATATAAATTAAAATAAACAACAGATACGATTTGAGATTTTAGAAGAGTTTTCAAAAATATGTTTTTACGACATTACCTACCTCCAACTAACAATAATATTTTCTGTATAATACGAGTATAATACAATACAACTATGCTTGACTGATTAGTATTAATTTTAACCAACATTGAGTATTAATTTTATCTTACCTGACAAGCGCAGGGTAGGGATTGCATTATGACAAAGCCTGTTGCTGCATGTGTGGAACCTTGATTCGAAATGGAGGTGGCAAACACGACGCAGATCAAAGACGTAGTCTCGATCTAACGCCGTTATGTGCCCTCCAATGGCATTCCTCCACATTTCGAATCGATCTATGTCTTTTCGTGGGTTGGGGAACACATGCATAGTAATTTTGTCAGTTTCTGTAACAACAATAAAACTATCTCAATCTTACTATGCAAACACAACAATTGCTGGCATTAAAATCAATCTTTGGTTTTGATCAAAGCATCAAATTAACAAAACATTTGTCGGGATAGGGCGTGAACCTGCTCCCTTTTACCTAACTTGACCATAGTAAATTTTAATCTGCCTGTTGCCTAAAATATGCTTATTTCCTTAGTTGCCTCTTACGAAATCCAAGGAAGAAAAAGAGAAGTGAAATTAGTGAAATTTTAAAACCAACATTATCTTTATGTATAAATCTTGAACAGACTGATTTACTTAGGTCCTATTTAGTGGCATGTAAAGAATAAAATTAAAGGTTTACTTACTTCTGGTATTACAGTTAGGCACACAACATTTTTTTACTGACATTGTTACCAAAATTAGTAGGCAAAAGAAAGTCCAGTATAACGCGCGTGGGGTCAGTATAGTAAGGCGAAACAGAATCCGGGGAAGAAAGCCGAGTCAATATTCAAGATATGCGCCCTCAAAATCCGTAAGTAAGCCAAATCGTCAATGATAATCGCCGGAAAAATTAATATCGCAACCATCCCTTGAAAGAAACGGTGAAGTGAAAATTGACGCCTCAATTGACGCAATATCAAAATACGTCAATTTTAACATGCCGTTATCTATGCTATGTTTCACATGTAAAAAGTATGTATAACATCAAAATAACGAATTGATTTTAACAACAATTTCTATCCGGGAGATAAGTATTATGGTTTTTATATTTTCACAATATTAGTTAAGTTTCCTCAAAATACACCGAATGTTTATTGCGTACATTGAAACGTTTCATTTCCTTTTCCTGTAATTTTTTAAAGCGATGTTACTAGAATAAAAAGTGAAAAGATTGCCAGTTCACAATAAAAACCAGCAAATTTTAAAAAAGATTCCGTTTACAAGAAAAAAAACAAACGTTTAAAGCATGTTTAAAGTTACACTTAAAGAGCTATTTTTTTTTTGAGTAGATTGCTGTGGAAAAATTATGTAATAACAGAGCCATCTTTAACTTTTTTGAGTAAACTGCCGTGTAAGAATTATTTCATAACAGAGCCATCTAACCTGTGGTCTTGGACTTATTTGTCGTACTTGTTTTTTTGGTCCAAGCTTTAATACCATGGCCATCGCGTTCTTACGGATTTTCGGATTCGTTTCAAATGTCGGAAAATGTAAAACAATTGACAATCTATTTCAGTAGTTTACTTTTTTTTTGAAGTAAGAAATACCATCGAAATGATAAGTATTGGTGGACCTTCTAATTTTTTTTCAGACATTATATTATATTTAGATAAACAAATTACTTAAATTTTAGGCTTCAAAATATAATTGAAATGAAAATAGATCTACGTAAATAGGTCTGGTTCCGAACTCGTCTCAGAACTGAATGGTGACGTAAATAATCCGAGTCGTAAAATGATATATTGACATCGTTAAATGAAGTCAAATCCTAAAATAACAATCGTAAAGTTTATGCGTAAATAAAAGTAGATGTGATTGAGACGTGGTCTTTTTTTACGCGCACGTGTTCATGCCTTGCATATGCAATACAGTTTTGGCAGCCTGAGTAGTCAACAAAGTAATACGCTTATTAGATATTGCTTTTCGATATTAATATTACTAATTCGTAACGTGAAGCAGTATTTACATATCTGTCATAATCATAACATAAATTTGAGAGCAGAATATTATTATTGGTAACTAAACTACCAACATTGTCATCTGCCCTAGCAAATCTGTCAATCTTTAAATATTGAGTCGTATCAGATATTTGTTTGTAGTTTTAATTTATTATATCAGACATTAATGCTGGTAATGATGTGTGGTCGCGAACATAAAACTACCCTTGTTTTAGTCCAAAATAAATGCGTCAAATTAACCTCTTAGTTATCGGTTTTAACAAGGCAAACATTGACAAATTAATGTCAAATAACCGCACCTCCGACGCTCAATAAAAGGGGCGGATTTTCGATCGTTTATACGTGTTGTCGAGACGTAAATGGTATGTACTCCAATATTTTAGGACCTTTTTTGGGTCATATATTTATATTTTTCGACGAACGTTATTATGAAACTAATCGATTGTTGACCAAACATTGAATTTATTTGCAACAAACGGCATAGCCTTGCATTACTCGACGAAGGAAATATTTATTGCCTTAATTGTCATAACGTTCTGCGGAGGGTCTGAAATCGATTGGTCTGACTGTACACACGTAATATACAAATTATACAATGTTCCACCCCATATTTAAAGATTGCCCTGTCTTTTGAATAATACAGCAAACTAATTTTCGTCAGAACTAATATTATGTTTTACTGGAAGCCCAGAATAATCAAGCAATTATAACTAACCTGATCCTCATTACTTTCTAAATGACATAATTCGTTAATTATAAGCCCTAACAGTGGGGAATGATAATGCCACTAAGCCTTGGACGTCGCTATGGATCTCATAAGACTCGTTAATCCCTATCGGACTTACTCGGGACCTATTGCGTGAAATGCCCTGAATTCCCAAAGGACGCTACCTTTCTCGTACCTACTGGAGAATTCGAAGTTTAGTTTATAGCCTGAGGTGCGAGCCTATTATTGGATTAGGAGTTAAGACATGAGACGTTTATAGCTTCATAGTGTATCTTGCGCTACAGTAAGTACGATTTTGTTTTTTAGGCTGTAAAAGGATAAAGCCCCAGAGCGTTTGAACCGTCTTATCTTTGTGTTAAGATCTGTGGCAATTATGTCTATGAGTTAGAATAAATTTTATTGAGTACGTAACTACGGTGACTAAATACGTAAGTCACGGAATAGAGAGATATTGCACTTATTTAAATTGGCATAACAGTAAAGTTTCCTAGAAGTTCTAATCTTCTATTCCAACCTGGAGTCAACAGGCACTAGTGCGTCTACAAAAAGTAACTTTCCAAATCTGCCGGTGACTAAAATCCACCAGATCTAGAATTTTCCGCGTTTTCTCTAGTTAGTGTACTTGTGAAGATATAACACCACATCAGTTTTGTTTTAATTATATGCTGTGACACCGTACGATATAACAAAAGATTCAGCTGTAAAAAACTGAAGTAAAGATTTGATGCATTAAATTAGAACACATAAATTTTACCTTATCTTATTAGATTTATTCCAGAACTAAATCACACACTTAAACAACAACGGAATACCATAAAAAATACTGATAGGTACGTCATGATATTAAATATACAAATTATTACGCGGATATGCATTAGTATTTTCACATAATTTACACGGCTAAATATGAAATAAGGTCCGATTTTATAGAAAACAATTAAAATTCTGATCACTCGTGGAATTTGCTACAAGATATTTAAAACGGTTTTTGTAATTATGTCCCTTTTTCACAGATTCTAAGATGGAGACCGACAAAATGTCAACTGCTTCCTCGGTGGGCGCCGAGAGGCGGCCCCTGATGCAAGCCCTCGTCATTGAAAGACGAATCCTCTTCGGCTGCACAATACTCGTCGGGTTGTGCACGTTCCTCTGGATAACGGCAGTGTGCACTAGCAAATGGGTCCACGTTGAGGGTGGAAACGGTAAGTCCATTTAACATAATATCAAAGGGAACAAAAATCCTGAACCAGTTAGCTGAAAAATACTTTATCTGCAAGCGAGTATGTATCTATGCGGTGAGTGTACGCGGCGAGTATGACAACAGAAAAACGAATCTTTTTAACTAGGGAAGTAACTGAGTGCAGATACATTTATCTGAAATAATGAACTTTAATAACTTTTAACGGGAATAGTTTCAAATATTTTAATTTAAGGATTTTATCACTTGATAACACTAATTTTCAAATTCATTAAATGGCGGAATTTGTTGCCGTTGAACCCAAAGTCATAAATCACTAAACAAACATTTTAATTGAATTGGAAATTCCATAGCGCGCATTATAAACGGCTGCGGACACCAAAGACAAAACATGCCGTCAGTTAAAAATGGAAACTGGTGGAAAACATATTATGCAAGATGTAGCCATAATTTCCGTTCCTTGAATAACGATCTATGTGGCCCGTTTTACAGAGACAAATGACGTGTAGCGGCAGATTAGGTAATTCACAAAAACGTTTTATTCAATCGTCGAAAACAACCGTGACTAGATTATAGACCGAAATAGATTCCTTTACATCCGAATTTCTTGAATTCACAAATGAAATTTTACTAACAAGTTATTCCTATTTATAAGTACGAGCAGTTTTACGACTCAACTGACAATTTTTGTCATAAATTTTCCGAAACTATCCGTAAACGTCCCAAGATGAAACGTAAAACCATGTAACAAAAATATTGTCCTCAACATTACAACTATAAATTACGTAAATATGCTAACTTTTACATTCAACTGTCTAAATACTATGACAGTCATGGGGCCTGATATTTTTATTGAGTTACTCTGAGAAATGTGTCATAAAAGTGAAAGAATAGACGAACATTTCAAACGACTCTAAATTTGTTGTACGAGGAAACTCAAGATCAGCGATTAAAGTTTTTCGAGAATGCCAGTACCACGGGCTATTCATTTCAACTGTCAAAATCGAAAATTACTACGGTAAAATAATTGAGTAAAGTGACAAAGGGATAATGAAGTGAGTATTTAATGTGAAAATTTACACACACACACATCACGCCTTTATTCCCAATAGGGGTAGGCAGAGCACACAAAACGTTACATAGACAAAACGATGACTATTTCACGTTTCGTGGCCACTTCTAGCATCTATTTTTTGGTTTTAAGGTGGCAGGTACAATAGTGACAGGTTGCTAGCCTGTCGCCTAAAACGTACCTCAACCCATATCCTTAGTCGCCTGTTACGACATCCACGGAAGAAATGGAGAGGTATTATTCTAAACCCGACACCACACGGGAAAATTTAAGTAGGTCAAATTAAAATTTAGCCAAAAGTATAACTAGAACGTCAATTTTTGATGACATTGATGACATAATATGGCACGGCATAGAAAAAAGAAGCAACAAAATAATAGTTGACAAAGCCTAATGGAACCAGTAAACACAGAACTGTGGACCGAACATCCAAGAAATCCGATTCCCCTCTCCTTTTATCTCAATAAGATTGGGACAATACGAACCCGACGCCCAATAACCGCAGTTGACACGTCGACACCGGCGTTACGGGTAACGAGAAACATGTGCCCGGTTGGTTTATTTTTAATTATGGACGTGTGGCATTGGGGTCGCTGGCCGTCGGTCTATTTGTGTGCGCCTTACGTATGCAGCGATATGCTTATTGTGTTTAGAATTCGGAATATCGCAATACTATTAAGTAGTAAACGGCGGAGGGCCTTCCTTCTGCATGCGGGCACGGTTAGCACCGGTAGGCGGCGGGATTGTATTTCACGTTTCAGGTGACGCATTGTGCGCAGGAGTGGGTTTAAAGTCGCTTGCGCAGGCCCATAGACGTAAATTTAACTTCCGTATGAACCACGCCTCCTTTTTAGATTATAAAGGGTTCCATGCTCAAAAGGGTAAAGGCTCGTCATCCTGTTATGAAGCGTCATAGCCAGACAGTTAAAATTTTGACAGATTTTTTTTGGCGCTTGAACGACAAATACGTAGGTATACGACTAAAAAATTCAAAAATAAAAATTTTACTGGTTCTTTAATTCTCATAATAAAGAACTGACGTATGTATTGACATACGACATTCCTTTTTTTGATTTAATTTGAAACTTTTTTGAACAAACAGAATGTGTGGAGTGTTACAAATTCGATTTTTTACACAAATACCCTTCATACTCGTGACATTTTTTTTTGGAACCACCCTTTTTGCGAATAAATAGAAAGCTCGTAGGTGTGTAATTTTACTGAATGGCTTAACTGGTAATCTATTCATTTCAGAAATTAGATGGGTAGACAATACAATTTATGATCATTTGTCATATGAAAATGACATAAATTTCTTCCTTTATAATACATATATCACGATCCAACTAATTTAATGAGATAAAAATCCTCATGTCATATCTCCATTGCACGGGCGTTAATTTTCTGAACGTGGTGGAAATCGACCGACACGCAAATTTATATTTCTGACTAGACAGATTAGTTTGTGCCTATTTACATGTGCCAGTCGCTGGCCGGCTGCCAAATCAAAGAGTCATTACCACCAGCAATTGTTTTCAGGTATCCTCGTCAATAGTACGTACTTCATGTCAAGTGATTCAGGCGTGTGGGAAATCTGCCGGGACGAGTTCGACCCCAACGCGACGGCGAGTACGCCTCGGCCGAATGGGACTGTGTCGTCGGAAACGTGCAATCTAAGAGGGACCGTTGGACAATGCTATACAAGTAAGTCCTAGATGCATATCGTACATACACAAATCACGGTTTTGTTCCCAAATGGCGAAGGCAGAGCACAGGAAATGTTATATAGACAAAAAAATAACTATCCCGACGGCCCGATAGCCCAGCGGTTAGAGAACCTGACTGAGAAGCTTAAGGTCCCGGGTTAGATCCCCGGTCGGGGCAGATGTTTGTATGATGAATGCGAATGTTTGCTTTCGAGTCTTGGATTTTTATCTATAATATAAGTATGTTTATCCGTTGTCTAGTACCCATAATACAGGCATTAAGTTACCTAGTTTGGGACTAGGTGATCGGTGTAAAATATTGTCCAATGATATTTATTTTATTTTATCCCTTTTTACTTGAACCTTGAAAATAGTTGAAAGAGCATACCTAAACTTATATATATTAAATACTTGATAATAAATATATTTTATAAGCTCATCTTATAAAATACGGATAACTCACGTTATAAATCGAGTTTAGCTCGACATGTTTCGGACTAATTCGTAGCCCTTCATCTAGGAGCCGCGGCAGCTGCTGCTGCCAAACGCGAACTGCGCGCCTCGGCTCTCTTCGCGCGACTGCTCGTGCTCGACGAAGCTAACACTGGCTCACGACTACCCTCGTTATTATCGTCATTTATATTATTGTCAAAAATAGGGTAGCACACAACACTAACTACATCACTTTGTAAAGGCACCTCCACACTCGCTGTTGACGCAGTACGAAGATTCAAAACCGTCTTCCAACTCGGAGGCACCGACCAACCACTATCTCGATTAAAATTTGGACGTCTACTAATCTCTATAGCTTCACGTACTTTTCGTTGAATGTAAAATTTCTCCCTTGCTAGTACGGAAACCTTGTCAAAACGGATATAGTGCGTCGAATCAGAGTTCATTGAGTGTTCGGCAACGGCTGACCCCCGATCATCTTGTTTCTTCATACTGCGTATGTGCTCCGATAACCTCGTGGAAACATTGCGTCCTGTCTCTCCGATGTAATTTTTGCCACAAGAACATGGAATCATGTATACCCCGGGACCACTCAGGGGCTCTTTATCCTTTGGTGAACGCATCCACTGTCTCAACTGCTTTTGAGGGCGGAATATCGACTTGATGCTATATCTACGGCGTAACAAGTGCCCGATTCTATCCGTTACCCCTTTTATATAAGGCAAGTACACTGGCAACCTCTCAACCTCTTCTGGCCGCTGACGAGCCGACACGTTCACAACACGGTTACACTGCCTCCAGTTGTACCCAACAGTCCGAAACATGTCGAGCTAAACTCGATTTATAACGTGAGTTATCCGTATTTTATAAGATGAGTGAGTCTCACGGTAGTTTAATGTTAAATATTTTATAAGCGTTCAAAAACCAACCTTTTACTGCTCACTACAACCAGGATTTCAACATTTTCAAGAGTGGAGTTTATTTTGAGATCCGTGTAACCATTGAACACTATTAGGATACCACCCCAAAACACTGTCACAAAAACGTAGAGTTAAGATTTCCTTTAATGGGCAATTTAATGTCACTATGACGGCTACTTTAAATAAGTTCTTTGATTCAAACCAATCAATGTTCATTTCATCTGTGTTTTTGAGACATCACAGACTGAGTTTGTGTGAATGTAGCGTTTCGTGTGCCCTGCATACACCTTCTTAGATCATAGTTGTGATGTATGTATGTATAAAAGAAACACCTACTGTATAACATCTATTCATTTTGTGTCAAGTCTACACAAGACTTAGAGAATTTATAAATAGGTACTACAAAGATTAGCATTAGCAGTAAAACTCTTTTACAAATTTTACTTTGCTTGATATATGCAAATTTAATTAGTTGTTTATCAGTTTACATATTACAAACATTTACCTAGACTGCTGGAGCAAACCTACGTGTCTAAATAACAATATTCCGCCGCCTCTCCTAGCGTCACATAAAGTCAGATCAGATTATTTCCAAGCCGAAATACTTGGACTTATAGGGAAGTTCGACAGCGAAAACGTGTGAATAGATCGCGATAAAGGAGAAACGATGTCGTCGCCGGTCGATTACCATCTTAAACGACGCTTGGCGATAGGGTACTCGATAATATCATTTGACGGCCATGTAAGATTTTCGTCTTGCGAGAAGGGAGAGTGTGGGTTATTTACGTGTTTTATTATCGGTTCTACGTACGATTTATGTTAGGTACATAATATTTTATATTGGGTACATATATTATGGTCAAGTATTTTAGGAATCGTATTCTATATACATCTGCCCCGACCGAAAATCAGACCCGGGACCTTAAGCTTCACAGTCAGGTTTTCTAATCACCGGCCGGTCGTCAACGTACGACTCTGTGATTTTTTTAACGACAATATTTATTTAATGCTACGAGAAACTCTACGTCTAATTATTAAGTTAGTAAATACTAAAAGCGTAAGTTGAGATAAAGTAGAAAGGGAATGCATACAAGTGACACAAAATCTTATACGTGAAAAGTCGTTTCCGTAACTAATCGTTGTTACACTCAAAGGTATTTAATTCAGACTCAAAAAAACAACTACATACGTTACATTCATAACATACATACATAACCGTCACACCTTATTCACTGCGGGGTTGGTAGAGACAACATTTGACAGACAACAAGCGCCATTCGCTTCTATTATAGGTACTTACATATTTTATTATAATAAGCCTATTTTTGCATAAATCAAATTTTTAATTTTGAGTTCACAAAAAAGTTACGAATCTCACATGGTCACGAATTCCTTAGAATTTCAGGTTTTAATTGCAGCTTCAAACACGCTAATGACAATTTAATGATTAAAAGGTCTCCTGAGTACACTGGATCTTTGCGGATTCATTAAAATCTAGGTTAATGACGGGCTAATTTAAATTTCGCGTGTAAATTTGCTACCAGCATAAACTAGTCAAATGTTTTTGCTTTCCTAACTTTACGGTAACGAGCGGGAACGTTCGTTGAATGTTAAAATTAGGGAAAAGTTTGGTGTCGCAACCCGTATCAAAGTTAAAGCCATTTTATAAAGCGAACTTAGGGTTATTTTTAGCCACTAAATGTGTAGATATCAGCTATTTCCCGCAACTCTGTCTGCGTAGATTTGTTTATCGCTATCCCGCAAGAAATATAAACTTACTGTATAAAAAAGGACATAACATAACATAAAATCACGCCTTTGTTCCCAAATGGGGTAGGCAGAGCTCACGAAACGTGAAATAGACATATCCATGATTATGACTATTTCTCGCTTCGCAGCCACTTCTAGTATCATAAAAAAGGAGCCTTTCTTTATTTTATCCTTCGATGTTACTTAAACTATCTCCATACTTATCAGTCGCAATTATTGGTTTTAGGGTTGAAGCGTAAAAAAAAGAACCCGCGCATAGACTAAATAGTTATTTATGATACTCAAATAATAAACTGCAGATTAAACTCTTAGGTACTGTGTGTTTTTTGATAATCCAAATTACTTTCAATAAAGTGCCAGTCTAAGGCAACGCGTGTGAGTCGCGTCGCGACAGGTATAGCCACAGGACAGGTATAGTCTACCTCTCGCGTGATTTGTGCTGTGCGAGTGTGCGACACAGAGTTTACTAGCTGCTATTACATTTAGCAATGAAGATATTCACATGGTGAAAGTATTAAATATATGTAAAAACACGCTTCAGATAGTAAAACGTATACTTTTGGCACTTTGACCGCGTCGATCTTTGTTGCATGTCTTACTCAACCTGTAGTCCGATTTTTGTAGTCTAACGTCGAAAATAGATTCTAGCGGGATACACACGGCCAGCACTAATTTGAGCTTGTTTTTCTTCAAGACAGCATGTTCCACGGCTCGGAACGTAAAGCACTTCGGTTTATTTTTCCCACCGCCTTCTGTTTTAGCTCATTTGGCGTGTCCATTAACGTTCGCCGGCTTACTTTGTTATCAAATCTATTTTTGTTACGTTTAAAAGAAATCATTAAACATTTAGCAAGTGGCTTGTAAATTGGGCGGCGGTTTACGTTGCGCGCGTGCGGTAGGGTGAAGTGTCTACCTCAATGTTTACGCGATTTGTATGTGAAGTTCATAAACAGCTCGAGATACTGAATTACAAATAAAAGTACCGTGTATCGAAATTAGAACTATTGCCGGGCTAAAATTGATATATCTCAACTCAAACAATGAGTTAAAACACGAATGAAGTGGAACTTCTGTTTCACCTGATCTCTCTCGTAGTAGTAAAGGACCTTTAAGGGACCATGGGGAATGAAAGTTCCCGTGGTCCCTGCCAGCAATATGACACTGGCATTTGCAAGGCTAGATAAATAACAACATTAGTTATATCTGATATTTCACTCCGAAATTCCAACAGAAAACTTTTTGGGTCTAAGCTTTCCACATAACGAGTTCGTTTGACAACAACTGTTATGTACGATAGTACGATGACGTCACGATAATTAGAACGTTATAAATTTAAGTGGAGTTATAAATTTTTAATTTAACTGTTTTTTTAACTATTAATTAAGGCTCGATTTAGTGAAGTTGTCAAGAAAATAAATCAGTTTGTAAATTCGGCGGCGGTTCGTTATATGCATCCTTATTTCGTCATTGTTTGTTTTGTCAACACTTTAATGGCCATAAAGTGAAATGATAACCATCAATACTTTGAACACTTAATAAAGGTACATGGGAAGTATGTTATGTTGAAGTGAAGTTGTTTGATTGTTGGACATTTGAGTCCATTATGGTAAATTATCACATCATTAGAGATACACAACTTAAACTGACACACACAACATACATGCACAATTTTTACGAAGTACTATAAGTAATTGTTCAATATCCAAAAGTATGATTTAAATGGGTAAGATGAAACTTATTTTATTTTGCTGTTATAAAGTTAAAATAAATCTGTTCTTTTTTCAAAAAAAAAAAAAAACTTAAACTGTAAAAAAGCAATGTTAACAATGTACCTACCTACCAATGTAGGTACAGTAAGTACAGCTTTTTTACAGTTTAAGTTGTGTATCTCTAATGATGTGATAATTTACCATAATGGACTTAATATTAATATAATATATTAATTTTGATCCTATTTTAGTGAAGTAAGTAACTGCCATTGGAAATCCAAAACGTAATACTTTTATAGACGTGTATTGAATATGTATTTGAAATGAATCAATACAAGCTGACTGCTTATTGAGTACAAATATTTGAAGGGATATTTAAATAATTTTAAATAAAAAAAAGTCATGAGGGAAAATAGGGAGAAATCGAGGCTTTACATGTTGAAGATTTTTTTTCTGATTTGGTACGTTTCATGCTGCATTTTTTATTGCTATCGAGTCTTGTATTAAAACGAGTATCGCAATTAAAATTTTTTGGTTGTACCTATTTCTTATTTTATAAACCCGCTAAACGCATAAAAACTACCAAATTAATTAATTACAGTAAAAACTTAAAACGCCAATAATATCGAACATTAAACTACCGCGAGACTCACTCATGTTGAAAAATTTTCGGATAGTTCACGTTTAATAAATCGAGTTTAGCTCGACATGTTTCGAGCTAATTCGTAGCCCTTCATCTATTCTTCGAGCTAAACTCGATTTATTAAACGTGAGTTATCCCAAAAATTTTCAACACGCCAATGATATCATTAATCTTTCTTGTTGGACATGAGTTTAAAATGTTTGTTCTCAATGACTACCACCCTACCTGCTACATCACCTAACCTTGTTTTAAATTACAATAAACGTTCGGTTCCTTTGACACACTCGTACCAAGAACAGCAACCATAAGGTAACATTATTCTGGCTTTAACACAAAGTCTGAATAGCGCAGGGTAACCAGAAAAAGGCATCACCATTCCGCCTCAGAAATTGCACAGTATTATTGAAAGCGCCACCGGGTTTCATGTGCCAGCCGCACCACTAACAGCGATGTTGTTTCAGCGTCCCGCAGGGAACGCCGTTCCTACATTGACCCATTTGCAATGCGACACACTCTATTTACTGTGTTAGCTTTAGAAAAACTAAGTAAATACGACGGAAATTTCATGCCAGTATTTAATTTGTATCCTATTCAATAGAACTTGGCAATTTTGTATTCCGATTTCTTCGTGTTACTGCGTTAAGAGTCCAACTTGATCTTTTTATATATCTCAATTATAAAACCCATTTGGTTTGACAATTACTTCAACATTACGTAACTTAACTTAAGTTCCCCGTGTGTTGTCAGATTTAAAATAACAACACCTCTTCATGTCTTCCATGGATGTCGTGAGAGACGACAAAGGAAAATGCCTTTCAGTATATTTGTCACTATTATAATCTCTATTAACTTAAAATGGTTTCGTGTGCTCTGCCTACATGCTATACGTATGTATGTTACGTAACTTGCCATTTAGTTATGTATTAAATTGTTTTCGCCCTTACTTTTGTTTACACAATTAATTGCTTCTTAATATTGAAAGATCTGGATTAACATAGCAACATTAATTTTGAACTGTCAGAATAAACGAATGAATCAGTGACCCTAATTATTTTTTAGCTTGAAAAGTGGCAATGCTTTTGTTCGGGTCCAAACAAAAGAAAGTACTAATTACAAATATATCATCCAAATGACAAAATTCTGTCTATCCTACATTGACACAAGTTTACTTACGTGTGTATTAATACCTACTCACTTCACACTCTAACTCGTAAACTTCACGACCAGAGCTCTGTTAAGTGCCTGAAGAGTAAACGCCGCGCAGTTTACAAATAACTACGTTTCTATTAATAACATTTAGTCTATTTTGAATTGAAATCGCGCATATTTATAAACTGATTATTATAGGGTTACCACGTGCACCAATACGGAGGAGCGTAGTTTAGTATCCGAGCCGAGTAAAAATCTGCTAAATTTTCACGAAATGTAAACATTCTGTCAGGCGCGGCCCACACAATGAGATTTATAGTCACCGACGAAAATACCGCATTAGTTCTTTCAAGCCCGCGACCTGAATCTACAGTTATCTACGAGGCATTACGTGTTGTAAACAAATAAACAATGCGGTTCTGTTTTGTGAGGAGACGGCTCGGAGCAGCCGCGGCTACACCGATTAGCTGTCGGCATTAACTCCGATATGAACGGCTAAGATACTCGTCAGATGTATTACGATTATGAGTTGTGTAATTGCGCTAGATGGCAACACTGGAGCGTAAATGTTGCCAGAATTCATTTTATGTTCATACCCAGATTTGCTGTGAGGTGTTGGGCTTAGAATAACACCTCTTCATTTCTATCATGGAGTAAAAGGCGACTAAGGTAAGGTTTAGTTAAACTTTAGGCGATACTAGCAACCTGTCACTATATTACTTCTTCGATGCATGTTTCAACGTAAAATTATGCTAAAATTGGCTACGAAGTGCAGAGTAGTCATGGTTTTGACTCTGTAGCATTACGTATACCCTACCTATCTGATTTGGAAACTCAGGCGTGATTTATGTAAATGTACAATAACGCCTGTTTTTCCAAATTGTAAGCAAAGCACGTGCTACATGATATAAATAGACAAAACTATGACTATTTCACGTTATAAAGCCACTTCTAGCATAATTTTAGGTTTTAAAACAGATTGTAAAGGTAGAATAGGTTGCTAGCTTATCGCCTACAATGCTGTAGGATAGGTATGCACCTAGATTTATTTCCTTAGTCGTTTTTTGCGACGTCCGTGAAAGAAATGCAGACGTGTTGTTCTAACCCGACACCATTCAGGAAATCATTTTAGATGCATTATTTATATTGAGGATGGCGTGTTTTAGTATATTATTGTGTAAACTCTTCCACCGCACAATAATGATGAAAGCCGTTGATAATTTTATCCAGTAGCTAATTTATGCTAATATCGATTAAATTTAAAACGGACCGATGCTTTTAGTATTGATTTACGTATCTATCTATCAGTCACGAAATGTAAAATGCATCGAAAAGTGGAGAATTTGATTACGCACAAAAGTTTCAACTCGTTAACTTTGTTTCTGAGAAAAGGAAACTCAAATTGCTACCGAACTTTTAGATTTATTTGCTTCTACCTGAGTTTGTGAATGATTTACTTTATTGCATAAACTTACGAATATAGTCAACACGAGTAATGTAGATTTGTTACATAATAGGTACATACATATTCTCACGCCTGTATTCCCAATAGGGGTAGGCAGAGCACATGAATTCAAATCCAGTGCCATGTTTAGCAATTTCAGGGTAACCAGATGGTTAAACGTGATATTGCAGTGACAGGTTGCTAGCCCATTGCCCTTTCCCAGAGTCGACTCTTACGACACCCACGGGCAGAAAGGGGGAGGTGCTATTCTAACCCGGCACCACACGGGGCAGAAAGGGGGAGGTGCTATTCTAACCTGGCACCACACGGGGCAATAGATTCGTTAAGTGTTAAAAATAACCCACCGTTTACCTAAAACACAGGTACATACATAAAGCCACTGTATTCCTCAAACGGGGTAGGCAAAGCACACAAAACGTTACACAGGCAAAACCATGATTGTTTCAAGTATCGTAGACACAAGTACAAATTTAAGAGCTAAAGTTAGACAGATAATATTTATTAACAGTTAACCGTATACGGATAAAAACCAATTTGGCTCAATCTGCGCTCCTATTCCGATAATAGAGCAATAAAATACTGAACGTTTACTATCCACTGATTACGCAATAAAAATAACAGCAGAGCTTACGCAGTAGATTGAAATCGGCTTAATATGGTCGTCAAAATGGATTATACGTCGTCCTGGACTAAAATGACGTGGAAAAGTTTGAGCTTTGGGATTTATTTTGTCATTTTAATTTATCAAAAACATTTTAGTGCAAAGAAGTTAATCTACTTATGATGTTTACATTTGAATGTATCTGTTAATTAAATGGTTCGTGGTTGACGATCTACTGTGCTTAATTTTATTATTTCTAATAGGTAATAGCTTAGATTTTTTAACGTAGGTTGTATTTAGGCGTTGATTAAATAATCGAAGCGGGCTTTTAAAGAAAATCCAGCTTTTTGACATCGAATTAAAACGGGTATTAGACACGCTGCGCTTAAACATTTCTCGACGATACATAGATGCAGCGTGTAAGGTATGTATGTCTTTACAGCGCTTGTTTTTTAAAGCTTTTATTCATCGTATTTTCTATTGTTTTATACAGACAGCAAAGAAAAATTGTATTTTACAATTCAGAACACAAATCAATTAAAGGTACGATCAATTACAATAACATAAAAAATGTTCAGAAAATTTTAACAAATTTTGATCAGTAAAGGATAATGTTTACGAAAATGGCTTTAACCCTTAACCACCTACCATCAATTTCTGTAAAATAACAACCTACGTGCGGTCCTAGAGACCGCTCGTGAATAATCATCTCAAATTCGGGATCTGTAATATCAACAAAGCAATTCAACGAGTAAAATACTCGTTTATGCTTTAGACTTTTATTTTAGAACTTCAAATAACATTAACTATAATAAAATCTTGAGATATAGTATAATCTTTCGAGAGTGGTAGATTAAACACAAAAATCGACCCTGATTACATTAACACGTTTGCTGCGATATTAGGCCTAAGGGCCTAATACGTCGACTCCCAGTCGGTGCGGGAGGAAAATATGGTGTACTCGCGTTCGTGCGAAGCGTGTATTTCGTAGATTGTTCAGAGTACGAAGGAGACAAATAAAGCTTTGTGAATATTTATAAAAGGGCTACTAGTTCTGATAATAAAAATAGTATTACGCTTTTAGACCTAATATCGCACTGAACAATAAATGGTAATTACTTGCGAATATTAGGTCTGAAGGCCTAATATAAAATAACAGGCATATCAACCTAATGTCGCACTGGTTGGAGGACATTTTAAGTTAGTGTTGTGCTGTGTAGTGGTTAGTGCATGACGTTATTACGATATTGGCATGTTATTTAACAGTGATAGTGCAAAACGTAAGAAAAAACTACTTGGGAGTATTATTATTCAACCGGGATCAAGTACCGATGCACTTTCAAAATCAGCAAGCCCAAAAAATCTGAAAAATAAAGAAATCTCTTTGTGTTTAATGCCAAAAAAGATATTGTGTAAATGTTACATGCAGGTATAAGTTGTGTTTTTTAAACACTATAAAATGTTACCTGCAATAAACATATTTTATTACTTTACTTATCGACTATTTTCCCCCCATCACTAATATAAACCTTAAATATGGCATTGATTAGGTGCGGTATTAGGTCTAAAAACCTAATGTTTTTATTGACGTTTTTCTCATATATAACAATTGGGAACCTCGGGCGAAGCCAGTGGGGCATAAATATACTCAATTAAAACAGCATAGATACCAAATTTGCGTGATTTTATTGATTTTCAGAGAAATAATTGAAGTTATATCAACCTCTAACCTTTAAGGTCTTTAGACCTAATGCCGCACCACCCGAAAGTGTACGTCTTAGACGTTTTGACCTAGTAACGCACTAGAGGGAAAACTTGAAGAATTGTTACCGCAGCTAACGTGTTAAAAGACCTGATAGATATAGGAATTCAAAAAATCAACCTTTTTTATTCATTTCTATAAAATAAGGAGTACATCTACAAAATTAATTAAAAAAATAGAGCATTTATCCTTTTATTCTACAAAATTGCAATTCCCAAGTATCCACAATTTTTCAAGACAGTTGCAGCATATTTTTTACAACATACCCCACTAAATCGGTTCCACGTCACTACAATCTTCGTCTGACATATTCTTGTCATCTGATACCTCCTGTAGCAACCATTTCTCTACATGTTTCACAAAAATAAACAAAATTATGTGGGTGAAAAAAATGACATAATCACCTACGAGCGGTCTCCGAGACTGTTAAAAAATACAGTAACCACCGACATACGGTCTCACAGATTGCCGATGATGTTTTTTAACTCACCAAATCAAAATGAGCATACGTCTGAACGAGTCGACGGCACGGCCGGTATTGCGGGAGGGGCCGGCAAAGGTACAAGGACACGGACGCGTGTGCGACGTACTCGCGTTTAGTTATTGACAATTTTGAGTAATCTATTGTCTGTGAGACCGCACGTAGGTGGTTAAGGGTTAAAATTCCAAAGAGCGCGGATAGATTTTCTGGCCACGCCTGCCTCAATGACACCATCCGCATTGCTGGAGTCGAAACGCCTCACTCGCGACAGCGGCAAGAGACCCGTTGGAAAAAAGTTGGTTCCTTGGAAAAGACCAGTAGCTCAAATCATAGAGGTGATCAAAAGGCTGGCACGTTTTTTCGACAGCGAATAGGCATCACCATTCAGAGATGAAACGACACCTAGTCTTTCAGGCAGTAGTCTTGGGGATGTTTTTCAATTGAAATTTCAATTACTTTTATTTTATGGTAATTTCAATCATTTTTGTCTGAAGTACTTTTTTCATGAATATTATTCTGGAAAGACATCTTCTTTCAAAGTAAGCTTTTTGAAACAAAAATTACAGTAACTTGCAATACATATTGATCGACACTTCAGGGCCGTCGTATTTCGGATTTTCCTGAGGGAGAATTATAATGCATTATCCACATTGTGACATCGGTGCGTAGGAAGTTGATAAGTTTTAGCTCAATTTCAAGGGCAACGTTATTTTTCATTCTGAAGAGTAAAATGTTCCTGAACTTCCTTGTAGGCGCGTTTCTCCAATTTTTTGAAAATAATAAATTATGATATTTATTATCGTCGTTATTTCTTATACTGACAAAGACAACTACAAAATACTTTCACGTGGCCTTTTTAAAAATAAAGTTAGCGCCGAAAGTTTTACTCTAATATTTTTGGCGAGCACTTTTCACAAATTTTGCCAACATTTTTTGGCAGTTTCTGCCGTTTATATATTGACGGTACGTGCAAGGAATTCTCACGAACTGTGACAGAACCCGGCTCAAAAGTTTTTTACGTATCAGAACTAGGAGGTACGCAAAAGGTCCGTGGGTAACTAACTTTTGTTTCCAATCCCATCGGGGAAGCAGGGGAAAAGCCTGAAATTGAAAGGTAAAGAGTATAAATGTGACATTACTAAAAAATACGTTCTGTCTAATGCACGGTATTATCTTTTTTATTTATTGTTGTATTACCTCACAAAGTGTATGGAAAATGGTAGCTCTATAGGCAAAAAACTTTGGAACCCCTTTTTTCAGAGTAGAATTCGCTTGTGGTTCTGAATAGATTTATAGGATAAGTGTACAACTTACCAAAGTGCTCACTAATTTATTGTTAAAGTCTTACATGTTATTTTCATTTACCTTTAATTTTGTCGTTTTTACTACGTAGCTAATCAATTTCAGTAAAAATGCACATAACTAAAATAA
The DNA here is from genome assembly GCA_005406045.1 of Adoxophyes honmai. Taxonomy (NCBI): domain Eukaryota; kingdom Metazoa; phylum Arthropoda; class Insecta; order Lepidoptera; family Tortricidae; genus Adoxophyes; species Adoxophyes honmai. The sequence continues at coordinate 198,331 of BHDV01006389.1, read as the reverse complement.
ATATTGACTAAGTGTATTAGATAGTACTTATGTCAGTTGATATTCTAGGAGTTCACGTCGAAGATACTCCTAAATCTCTCAAAATGAACATAAGCCACGTACCAAGTTCTAAGTACCCAAGAGAATAAGGTCTTAGAAAATCCGTAAATACGATAATGTTCCGGAAACTCCCCGTATATTAGGGGTCGTGAGGGTTAACAGTTTCCGCGCACCTTATCCAAGCGAGGTTGCTACTCCTTATAACTTTATGCCGTCCTAGTAAATTTCTTTAGATATCTGCAGGGAGAAATCAATTTTGTGATACAAAGTTAGTGTTTCATACTTAGTTAATTATCATTAGTTTAATTCATAAAATTGCCCTCAATATACGGACACTAACAAAATAACAATACTAATTTTATTGAAACTAATTAGTTAGTGCATTCCGTTGTCCAGCAACTGAGCCGAGTTAAAAAAATACTTACTGTATATCAGCATTTGGATTTCACCCTGTACGTATTAAAAGTTTTTGATACTAAATACATACATACACTCTCACGCCTGTATTCTCATGAAGGGTAGGCAGAGCACGAAATTATTTGATACTAAATCTCGACGTTATTTTTGTTTTCACGTCAATCAATGTAGCCTTTGTAAAAACTAACTTTGACGTTTACGACTGTGACTGTCATCTTTTTCAATAAACTGTGAACATTTTATAAACATACTTGATGTCAAATTGTGACAGATCATGTCATAACAGTTTATTCATTGAGACAAAATTGTTTAATTATTGAATATCATTAGGGTGTTGTCTGAGTTTAGAATTTATAGGAGTAAGTATTAGAAGATAATCATGTACAAAAAAAACATGAGATGAAAATAGATGTCACCACATATCTTCTTTGGGGCATATTATTTTAACGATAACACAACAGCATATACAACCTATTTACACATTCATAAACGTCATACTCTACATAATAAAATAGGTAGAATACAAAATATTACATACTTACTTAAAACTATAGCCTTGATGGCCTTAACAATTATTCATAAGGTACTTTCACAAAACTGTAAAATATTAGTAATAACGACGTTGACTCCCAGAATCATAAACATTACTTTCTCGGCTATTCAATTACAACAATAATAAGTTAGCCATTATATCCTAGTGCAGTGATTCTTTACCTTTTTGCCTGTCGACCCACAAATGGAAAAAATTAGAAGCTCGCGACCCTATTAAAAATGAAAAACAAATGAAACGCAGTAATTGCGGTTAGTTTTTCAAAAAGTCCTGCGGGTTTTGCGACCCATCTCGATGTGGCTCGTGACCAGAGGTTAAGAAACGATGTCCTAGTGGTTTGACCTACGCTCCTCATGCAGAGGATCTTGGGCTCAAATCTCAGGCTCGCACCTCTGAAATTGTTGGAATTTATATGCAAAATTTTATTTGATATTTACCGCGAGCTTTTCGGCGAAGTAAAACATCGTGAGGTACCCTGCACACAGCGACGAAGTTATTCAACGTTGTGCACAATCCACTGGGCCCTCTTGAGAACTACAGCTCGAACCCTATCCCATACTGAGGGGATGCTTGCCCCCAGCAGTGGGACTATAATTAAGCCAGATTATCGTAATACCTTTTGATTCTTCCTGTGTGGTATCGGGATAGAATAACACCTCTCCATTTCTTCCGTGGACGTCGTAAGAGGCGACTAAGTAAGGAAGTAGGTTAAGGTATATTTTAGGTGACGGGCTACCAACCTGTCACTACTATATTCTCCCAACTCAAAACCTAAAAAAATATGCTAGAAGTGACCACGAAAGATGAAATAGTCATGGTTTTCTCTATGTCGAGCTCTTTTGTGTGCTCTGCCTACCCCGTTTGGGAATACAGGCGTGATGATGTATGATGATGATGACTTTTGATTTTTGTTCAGCACCTGGAAATTTGTGTTTATACTTATTTTTATTTCAGTTTGCACCAACTACCTGGCTGCGAGGCGACCTGAGGAGCACAAATTACCCAAAGCTAGCTACGATCACGATGAAATAGCCAGTAAGTTTGCGAGAGCATAGATCCATTGGTTTACTACGTAACTATTGTATCTTAGGCCTTCTAGTATTTCACCCAAAATGATTTAGCAAACTATTTAATTTGCCAACTGTGTTTAATTTCCCAAGTATGTACTAGATCTATTCGAGGAACTATAAAACTCTTCGAATTGTTGTGAATTGTGTTGTGAATAAAACTGCAGAAAACCGAAGTCCATAGCAGTAGCATATTGTGTGGCACTAAACTTTAAAACTTGATGACAGACGACGTTTATATAAAAAGTTCTTCTATTCGACGATAGATGGCGATAGGAGTCTCTAAGGCTAAGCGCGCACTACGATTTTTTGTCGTGCGACACGATTTTAAAATAGCGCTGTCCATAGTGATTTTTTCATCATATATGTGCACGCGATGACATTATAAACCCTTACGTTGCATTTCTGCGACAAAAAATCGTAGTGCGCGCTTAGCCTAAAAACTCAACCTAACCTTAACTTAACCTGACTGCAAAGTGACTTCAAGTGCCATTTTAAATCTCGTGTTATTAAAACCCGGATTTCTACCGTACGTGGTGACATTTCGTTTTCGTTAAATTTAATCTAAAACATAGCGACGTTAGTCTCATCATCATCATTATCATCAGCCTATATACGTCCCACTGCAGGGCACAGGCCTCCTCTCAGTGTGAGAGGGCATGGGTGGATTGGGAACTTCACACACAACGTGGAATTACTTCGTCGCTGTGTGCAGGTTTCCTCACGATATTTTCCTTCACCGAATAAGCTCGTGATAAATATCAAATTCGATATCGCACATAAATTCCGAAAAATTCAGAGGTGCGAGCCCGGGGTTAGTTAGTTAGTCTCTGTTACTCTTGTTCGCAGGCTTGGTGCGGACCATGACGTCATTCGGCATCATCAGCCTGTTCGTCATGGCGATGGGATGTGGCTTCTCGATGTATACCTTCAGGAACCCACGCTACATGTTCAAGAGACTCGCTGCTGGCATTCATTTTATTAGCAGTAAGTGTTATCTTACTAAAATTACTTCTAACTGTTACACATTAGCCATACTCATACATACATAATTCTCACGCCTGTATTCCCAAAACGGGTGGGCAGAGTACAGAATTCAAAAATCCAGTGCCACGTTCAGAAATTTCAGGGTATCCAGATGGTTAAACGTGATATTGCAGTGACAGGTTGCTAGCCCACAATACACTAACCCTTTCCCAGAGTCGGCTCTTACGACACCCACGGGAAGAAAGGAGGGGAGGCGCTATTCTAACCCGGCACCACACGGGTAGCCAATTCATGGTTTCATAAAATTTATATATGTTTTTAATGAACTAACAACGTTAAGTCCAACAAGCCTTTAGTTTCTATAGTGGGTAGTAGTAGTTAGTAATCGAGTAGTTTGAGTGTTTATCTATACTATCTATAGTACTCAGGAAACATTGGTAAGTACTTACAGTTAGCAAAAAGTCCGTTCCTAAAATATATCACATCAAAAATGATCAAAAGTTTGTTGGACAACTTTTCCTTCGTTGATTTTTTGAAAATTGTAACTACTTTAAGTTAACTAACTAATTAGTTCAGGGACCCAAAGAGGGTCTTGCCTTCCGAAACGAGAGTACGCCATCTGTCCCGATCATGCGCAGCCTCTTGCCAGTCGTCGACTTGAATAAGTCGCAGATCTGCCTGGACGCTGTCCCCCCAGCGGTACCTGGGTCGCCCGACCGGGCGGCGGCCAGTCGGTCGTCCCACGTACGCTCTCTTGACAGCACAATCCTCTCCCATTCGGAGTAGGTGGCCGAATCAGCAAAGTCTGTGTGATGTTGTTACGCCGATGATGTTGGGCTCAGCCACCAGCTCCTGGATCTCTAAGTTATTACGTGTAATGTAATCTCACATAAATAGTAGTAGGGTATGAATCATGTTGTGCGTGAGATAAGCTACCCGTCACTATCTAACTTAAGACGTCAGAAAATGACAGGTAAACTATCTATGTCGTTGGAGTTTTAGAGTTTAGTTAAGATGATGGTTGTTAATGCTTTACGGGGTAGTAAAAATATATTCCTTGTTACAGCTGCTTGTACATTCGTCGTCGTGCAAGTAATGACCACGACAGTAGAAGACCTGAAGAAAAGCGTCCACGTCTACTACCCGCCCAAAGCGTACCATTAGTAAGTCAATGCATAATGATAATGATATACCCTCAGGTATAGGTACTTGGGATATTTATAGAATACACACAAGCGTATACCTACTTAGCAAATAATAGTCTGAAATAGTTGTAATAATAAAGAACTTTTAACTACATTTCGAAGCGCTACTTGGTCTAGGTTTTTATTGCAATCAAGTTCGGTAAGAATAATTCAATTCAAATTCGTTTACCGCATGCTCCATTTTTTCAACAGCTTCCACATCAGCTTCTTCCTGGCTGTGTTCGTGGTCCTCGTGAACTTCAGTGCTGCTGCGTCCTTTCTCTGGTACTCGCGCAAGAGGAAAGGCGACAAAGCAGCGACCGATGAACTGGCGATGGCCGACGAGCCAACGATCATCGGGCGATGACGTAGCAGTGACTCCACGCCCCGGCAGCAACTCCTGTTGCCGAGGAAGCTCACCAATTCTTTACTTAACAGTGCTCAAAAGACCAATAGCTGTAGCAATGTTCAAAAGTCTTCCATGTATTGTATGCTGAACCTGGGTCTGCTTGTTGGCCTTTGGCCGGAGTTTTTATTATCTCAGACAAACGCTCCAATCTAAAGGGCGTTCGCCCTTCCTGAATGTTCCGCCATGCGACTTTTTAGAAATGTAATCAGAAAATTGACACTCGGCCAACGGAATTCGCGTGGGAGTTTATAAATTCTCGGGAGTTTAACAACTTGCGTTTTAAAGTAGTATTCTTGAAACTATCAATTCATTTCTGAACCCACCTGTACGTGGAACTTGGTCTAAACATTTTAATACTTACAAATATTAATATGATAGGGTTAGTGTATTGTGGGCGATGGGCTAGCAACCTGTCACTGCGATATCACGTTTAACCATCTAATTACCCTGAAATTGCTGAACGTGGCACTGGATTTTTGAATTCATGTGCTCTGCCTACCCCTCTCGGGAATACAGGCGTAAGAATATGTATGTATATGTATTAATATGATTATACACTCCACACCCTCTCAACATTTTGCTAACTAACGCGGTTTGTGTTGATCTTGGTGACGAGTGTAACGAAGCTGGCGGACGAGTGCAGAATTTTACAGATATTGTCGTAAAAATGCACTTAAGATTGACAAAAATTTCACGGTTTGAATTTCACGAGACTATAAATGCAATTGTTACTATTCCTCCCAAGTCGAGTATCCATTTGTTACTTTGAAATATTCACAAAAGAATCAATCTTAGACAAAGAAAACAAGATTAAATTGGCAATGATCTTGATTTAATGCACACCACTAAAGTAACAAATCAGATGTCGATTTTATTGAAGACCCTGTAAAAGAAGACTGGAAACAAACTGGGTAACGCGTTTTACCTGCTCAAAACAATAGTTCAATGCCAAACCTATTTGTCTCTGCAATTTATAGACGGAATTTGAATAGCATGAAAGTGTACACTACGTATAATTATAAAAATAACTATTATCCTTCCTGAAATAAAACAGTCGTTGTGTTGTTATAGTTTGTTATGTGGCTAGTGGCTATTTATATTGTATGAATAATCGGCTATGTCTGGCTACCGTTGTTCAATAAATTATAATTACTTTTCTTCGTGGAAAAATGTGGTGTTCTTTTATGTAATAAATCGTGTAATTTTTTATAAATATTTATACCGTAAATTTGTAAATTTTTAATCAATTGTAGCTTTAGCAATTATGTCGAGCAATGCCCACGCCTTGTTTACCAGTTTCGAGTAAAGTTGATGTTTAGGTCAAATAACACAGTTTCTCTTTATACATGGATACGTCAACATAAAATGACTTATCAATTAAGTATTGGTTAGTTCAAATATTGCACAGTATCCAAAAGACGACTACGGCCGACGACCGTGAGCAGAGATTGCTAAGTGTATGCTTACTATAAAATGATATGAAGTGCATTTAGAGTCGCTTAATTGTCTCATTCATAGAAATTAATAATAAGTGCTTCTAGTCAAAGGAAATTAAATATACATAGTAACTATCTTGCTAGAACCAACGTTAGTCAAAGTCAAGATTGTCAAGAAACAGATGATCGTAACTGTATTTTATTTCACTGCGAAATGTCTAGACTAAACTACACAGAGTTGGTAAAATACTTGTTTAAGATTTAGTGCCGACATGACAGCTAAATTAGAAAGATAGCTTAGTAAACTGTTGTTCACTATTCATTGCACAGCACGTTTGGTTCGGAAGAAAAGTAAAAAAACCGTGTTCAACTGACGGGAAATTAGTAATTTCAATATACACATTAAAAACGTGTGCCAATAATTACCTAACGTAGATCCATGTCATTTGGTCACCTAAATGCGATGTTGACCTTGAAGTGAAGTTTTGTGTGAGTGAATTCATTAGTCCAAATAAAAAGAAGACTATACTTTATTTGTTTTAAAATTTAAATGAACGGTCTTGCTTTAAATTCTAAGAGACGTCAGCAATAATAAATCGTGATGCAGATTATCAATATGTGATTCAACATCTTTATCTATCTCCTGTGAGAAGGCCCTAAGCATCGATTCTTAAAATAAATAAAGTATAATTTCAAGGCATTGATAATACTGATATAAAGGTTCTAATATCAATATAAAGGTCTAATTAAGTAAATCCTGATCACATTAATATTGTAACAACTACTGAAAAGGCAATGATGGAATAATTACGTAGATCGCAATCTTAGACACTTCGACCAAATTACATTTAAGAGTAGATTGTATTATACTTATATTTTACAAACTAAAGGAATAAGTCAAAAATATAAATATTTGTCATCTACTCGACTGTCATGTCTTAAGGCAAACTCGATCTTTTTGAGTTTATCTTTTGATAGGGTTTGTAAAGTATACCGGAAGGCTTACAGCCTAACTTTCTTGTAACTAGCATAGCGTTGCGTTTAACAGATAGATACCGATTTCTAATCAGCAGAAAAAAACAGGCATTCCATGCTAAACTATTATAATGTTAAAAAGTATCTTATGACTGTTTTATTTTATTACTACTGTTATTTTTGTACCTGTTTTTATGTCGAGGTTAAAATAATGCGGCGTTTTCTTCTTGACAATAATGGTCTATATGAAGCGCTTGTAGACTCAAACAAAACACAAGCAAAGAAAGATAAAATTTTGTTTTTGAATTTGACAAATTATTTCGTCCACCAAGCTAAAGCTAATTGCTAGCAAGTTAGAAAGTAAGCCAGCTCAGAAGTCCCGCGTAGAAAGAAGAGTTATCACGTAACTCTTGAACATAATATGGAATGTATCCTAGAGTGTAAAGGTTTGTTTGATTCAATATTTTGCATTATCGTGTGTACTGCTATATTTTAAGCTCTTCCTGTTTTATATTTATTTTTTAATGAAAAAAAAGTTTAAATCGCTGATGTCTACTTTTATTCAATTATGCTTAGTTGACGATTTCCTGGTGATTTTTTAAATCAAACCTTAAAGTTTGACCACATCGCTGCTGAAAATACGGACCGGTAGTGAGAGGGATAAAGTTATAAGTTAAATGTTCCGAATGTATCTAAAAACTCTTCAATGCAATTTCACAACCATATTTAAGGCAATGATCTAATCGAATCTTTAAATGGTGTTTCTCAATGGTGAAATTTTAGTCGACGGTTCATTTAGTCATCAATTGTCTAGCTCCAAGAAAATTAGGCTTACTCCAAACAATTTAGTACTTAGTTTATACTGTACGGAGCTGCGATTCTGTACTGTAACGTGACACACTAATTGTAGACTTAGTATGGCAACACAAGTGAGTCGACACGCGCGCGAGTTAGACTGCCTGTCTTTTTCTGACATCTCAGACAAGGAATGGAACGGAGCCTATCAGTTTTTTCAAAATATTTACAAATTTTCCTCCTAATAAAGGTGAGTGTTTGACTGACATAATTGAAAACACATTGAAAAACACGTTCAAATTTAAAAATGGCTGAAATTAACTAAATCTAAAATTACAGCTAAAACCTAATGCAAAGAAAAAAAAGAATTTCACAAGCCGCTGCTGGTAGGTAAGGTATCCAGAAGGATAGCAGCGTTGTCACATTGTATGGCAATGTTGATTCACTGAGCAAAATATTGGCATTAACATAATTATTTCACCAAATGAAAAACGTGCAAATTAGATGAGGAAAAAATTTATTTCGGAACAGTCCTTTTCAAAGGTAACAACTTTTTAATGACATTCAGCTTTTGTGTAGGTATAAAAATGTAAAATTGAAAACTGAAGGCGCGTAAAATTTTCTTGAAATTGCGCCTCGAGGAACGTAAATGAGGTTAACCAATATTTAAAAATATTATTCATTGTCTGTTTGAATTTACCTAAGGGTTTACGCTCAACCGTCGAGATCTTTTTTGCTCTTATGTTTTCACATTCTGTCCCGAGTTTTACTGAAAGAGATATGTCGTTTTATTACTAAATTATTTTGTTTCTGGTTGAAAACTGCTAGTCCATTTTTCAACGCAAACGTTTGCTGTATAATTAGCATTTCATTTCGCAGATCGTCAGTTGCGAGACAAAGTAGTGAGCATACTGCCGAAGGCACAAACTGCCGTATTTAAGAGTACTACAGTAATTGTATATGAACTACTTGTGTACCGTTCTCCTTTCTTAGTGTATGTAGCTAGTACGGTAGCTTCTAAAATCCCTACAAGAAGCATAATGTCGAGAAACTCATGCAGAATTGCTTTCTTGAAATTTTGTTTGATTCACATCACCATACGTGCTCTCACTGGAAGTGCCACTATAAGGTGCTAACAAATTAGTCACGGATATTTTAAGAGATAATAGATTACATTAAAATAATTAACTTTTAACTGTAATTAAGGAACCTTTGTTAATAATTTTATTGTTTTAATTTACCAAACAAAAAAATAATTTACAATTTATCTTTAAAATAATCACCCTATTATGCCAGTGCACCCTATTAGTCCAGATGTTTAACAGTTTTAACACTGTCTCTCATGTGTAGTGTTGCTAGGTACGATTTGTTTAAAATCAGTACATAAGGTTAAACAAATTGGGATTTAAGGTTGTAGATCCGGACAAACAAAAAACACAAATTTCTATGACTAGATGGCGCCAGGAGTAGCTGCATCGAGATCGCTCTCCAAGCAAATGTTATTCGTGAATTGAAACAAACCTTTAAACTTAAATTCAATACCTTTAGCGCTAATGATGTAATACGTGCTATTTTGAATTTTTTGTATGCATTTTTTTTTAATGATACTGATTTTTCATTTTATGACTCCTAAAAATTGGGACGTCCCGCGGAAATCGGGACACCTGGCAACTCTAGCATGTCACGTCAAAAGTTTTTTTTCGTAAATGTCATTTTGACTCGCCGGGAAGACTGTAGGTTGATTGTTTAAAGAGGTTCTAGAATGTCTAAAGAGGTCTCATTTAATTATTTTATTAACAGGGTGTTTTAACGTGACAAATTTGTTTCCTAGTTTTCTCCAAAAAAAACACAAGAAAACCTGTGGTGTTTCATACTTAAATGTACTCCTAAAATCGAGTACTATCAGCTGTAAAAATATCCGTGACTAATTTGTTAGCACCTTATATAATAGAAACATCTCTCGTGCATTCAAGCATATATGATCGAATTATCTAGATCTACCCTGAATGGACAGCAAAATTTGAACGGTATTGGTGTATCTCAACATTCGATAGGAGAAAACTGGTTTAAAATTTGCCGACATCTATTTCTGGCTACGCATTGTCGGCAGTCTGGCAGTCGCCCAGGCATTGTCACTGCCAACGTCAACAAAGGTTAATGTGTTAAAAAAAAAGCTCTGATGAGGGAAGACGACAGCCAACTACCTAATGGGCAAAGGGCGCGTTAGTCTAACAATATACAGTAATGGTGTCTGTGTTACTAAGCACTGCTCTTAAAGCTTCAACTTATTATTGTATCATCTCTAAGCAGGTTAATTGATTGGTATACTAAAATAATGTACTTTGATTGTATTGTTTTGGAGGTTTGTTTTTTTTTACAGCCGTAAGGGACCGCAGGGCTTTATAATTTAGAATTTATTTTATTTTATGTCTCCACGCGTTCTTGAGGTATAAACGGTGTCTTGACAGACAGACGGATAGCAAACTGATTCTATAAGGGTTATTTCTTTTAGAGGTGCAGGGCCTGAAAAATTGATAACGTTATGTGTCCACTCGAAATCATTTAATGCTGAGTGCTTTTGATGCGAGTTTGACTAGCTTAGCTAGCTTGGTGTCACTATTTCCATACTTTCAAAATATTTTCTGCTTATCGACTATGTAAAACAAGTCATAATGGGTCCCTAACCTGCTGTTAGAATTAAAATTGTATGGTTTACGATTGTCAAGTGGTGATAGCTCATTATCGAAGGAAATGGCCCGTCACTTTATTGTGAGACTTGGCACGCAGTCGTATTCTAAATATCCTACACATCTTAATCATGATGTGTAAAGATTTTCATCTCATAGCTGCTGGCATAGTAAAATATAATCTTAGATACCCATGCCAGACAACGACGGCATTGTTCATCACGTTGAAGGTATTTATTTGACAAATTATCTTATAGTTTAATCGAAAAACATACATACATACATACATACCGTCACGCCTCTTTCCCACAGGGGTAGGCAGAGACTACTTTGTTCCAAAAACATAGGCATTATTAAATACATACACACGGACATACATCGTTACGCCTGTATTTACAAACGGGGTAGGTAGAGCATATGAAATAGTACGTAGACCTACCTACTTACTTCTCGTTTCGCAGTCTGTGCGACTGCAGATTTTTAACCCATTCTTGGTCGCTGTGCCAATTTGGGAACACTTAAAATTAAGGGAAAAATTTAAATTGTTGACGCTAAATGTAATATGATTGGGTCCAGTTTTATAATAATAAATAAATCTCCACCTTGTCGACAATAACGTCGTTCCAAACTCTACCGAAAAGGTGAGATAACTTGCAAAAATGCCTAAAAAAAAAATAAATTTTTTTCTCATTCCCTAATTCTTTGTATCCTCTTTAATTATAAAATCAACAAATTTTCGATGAAACTCTGCTAATTTCATTTTGACCATTAATGGGTTTAAATAAAAGAATTATGGAACATACTTTTAACCTACTTCCTGAGTCGCCTCTTACGACTTCCACAGAAGAAATGGAGGGGTTGATGATAATATCCCGACACCACACGGCAAACTAGAGGTACAAAATAGAGGTATTTAAAAAGGCTAAAGTTTTTCTCATTTTAATGTTCAAAGTAAAGTGGCTTTTATTACGGTCACTCTGTGCTGTTATTCTGTAACGTAAATGCCCAAAGTCGTCGATGAGCTCGGCAACGAGCTGTCTAATTTTCCATATAATAATGACAGCTTTATTTTACACCTCGACGTCGAGTTCGTGGACGAGTTTGGCTTGTTGCGTTATAGAGAGTAACACCCTGAGGAACGACGTTACTGTCAGAAAAAGTAAAAGTAAAATATTTTAATACGCCTAAGGAAAATATTATACTCTGTTTTACGCCAAATTGTATTTTATTTTGTAGATACAATATTCATAAAAGTTTTGTAAAAAAACACTTTCCGTGGTCGTTTTTTAGGGTTCCGTACCCAAAAAGTGAAAACGGGACCCTATTACTGAGACTTCGCTGTCTGTCTGTCTGTCTGTCCGTTTGTCACCAGGCTGGATCTCAGGAACGGTAGAAGCTAGCCAATTCAAATTTTCAGAGATGATGTATTTCTGTTGCCGCTATAACAACAAATGATAAAATCAAAAAAAAATGTAATAATGAAGGGGGCTCCCATACAAAAAAGTATTTTTTTTTTGCTTTTTTGGTACGGAACCCTTCGTCCGCGAGTCCGACTCGCACTTGGCTGGTTTTTTTTTTATATTGAACGGCCAACGAGTACATACCAAAATCGTTTCGTTTAAGTGACAACTTTAGAACTTCAACTATTTATGTTTTCATTTTAGTATCTCTGTTTATAATGTACTTAACTAACTTACCATAGTTTAAAAATTCCCGACATTTTGGTTTCAAACTTTAAAATTAAAAAAGATTGATCAATAAAATTGTCTAAGGCTAGTTAATTGCTAGAAAATCTATTTAACAAATAAAATAAAAAATCTCGGTGTCGACACACCACACGAAATTATAATCATTGAAGATTAAGGGAAATTCAACATTACAAAATGTTACGCCTATTTCCAGTAGAGTTAGTTTATTACGAATAAAATGACAGAGATGTGTATTTGGCACCGGCTCGTATAATATTTCAACCTCCCTGCTGATCCGTAAGCCAGTAAATGGTTGGCTTGGAATAACCACAGCATTTAAACGAGAGTATAATTAGAGCTGTTAATCATAACAACTGGTTTATTAACTAGAATCAATCAGAGTCATAATTATTACTTTTCTAACGTTTAAACATTTATCATGACGATTAGAGGTATGTTTAATTTCTTTTATGATCTCATTATTGGAACAGTTTTGAATGAAGCATTGTGAAATTAAAATCTCAGGCAGATTCAAATGCCTCTACAAATTATACAAAAATTACCCTAACCGGTAATCATGGAAATCATAATAAGATTATGTTGTAGCCGGCTCCATTTATAAAAAATAGTCAGCAACAACAAAATACCGAATGTATTTCACTATAAAAACTTAACAATATCAATAGGATGTATTAATTAAAACTACCTGAAACAAACTAATTAAAATTTTAAATTTAAACATCCCCGAGTCGGTTACCTCGAGGAAAGGGGCCCGAAAGGCTGGCGGCGTTCCCTTTCTGATAGGTGATGCCAATTCGTTGTCCGAGAAACATACCAATCCTTTGGTCATCTTTTATTTTGATTGAGTAATTATTAATTATTTTCGTAGTAGATACCTAACAGCATACCCTGAAATTGCTAAACGTGGCACTGGATTTTTCAATTTATGTGCTCTGCCTACCCCTCTTCGGAATACAGGCGTGAGAATATGTATGCATGTATGTATACCTAACAGCGATTCCTTGATTACATTGGAAATGAGGAAATGACTCAAATTGTTTTTTTTTTTTAAACCCACTGTTGATTTCTCCACGAGTGGCTCAATCTTTAAAAAAAAAGTAAGTAAAATTATACCTTTTAATGCATTTTTAATGTTACCAAAAAAAAGCTATTCATAACCAACACTTATTTGACTTCCTTGATGTGACGATGTCTCATTGCTAACACCGATACTGGTCTCTAAGAAACACCGCACGGCTCGATACTTGTTGACGCGTAGCCATAGCAACTGTGTTTTATAATTCGCGTGCTGTTACACAAAATTACAGAATAAAATAATTTTGAATGTTAAGCTAACCAAATCAATAAAGACGGCGTAATTCGGCGGCGTCACGCGATGGATACCAAGGTACGGCTCACAATGTTATTGTGCTTACCATTTTCCATTTAATTAATGTTGTTGACGTGACATGCCTTGGGGGATTGTACATCAAAGTTTGCAGCACGAAAGTAAGCATGAAGGGACGGCACATTCCTCCCTCGTATTCATTTATTCATGTCTGTCTGTTTTTATCTTTAATCCGTCGAGAAAGGAACGACGTTAGTCCTTATGAATATTTAATTGATATTATTATGAGGCTCTTGGGACGTTGAGGTAAAGGTATGTGAGATAAAGGGAGCCTATCAGCGGCTTTGTGTCTCGTAAGCACGGGAAGCTCTCCTGCGTTGAGTTTAGGATAATTATACTAAGTGAACGTAAATACTACTGGTTTTTTTATGTTTAGAACTGAATCAAATTTGTATTTTTTTCTATGGTGCATAATTGATAATTGTATTATTGTTGGTCAATTTTCCTTGTGGGGTGTGTTTGTAATAGTATTTTTTTTCTTATGTGACGAATAATTTCAAACATCTGATCATAACATACTGGATATTAAATAGGTCCTTTATTTGATTCTCGTAAATCCGCTTATTTTTTCTTTCTAATTTTGTTGAAACTTCAGTTTGCGTGCCTCACATGATATTTCTTGCAACTTTTTAATAGAGCTTCTTACTTCTGTAGGAGTAGCCTTACATTTTCATAAGTATTGAGTGCATACTGGAACTATAACAAGACTTATAAATAGCCTCATTTGCTGTTCATCCAACATCGTAAGATACTTGCTATAATTTCTGTTTCAAAAACATTATTGAAGAACAAGAAATCGAAGCCGGGCAGTAAAAATCAACCTGAAGATAGTTCAAGCGGATCGAGCGGTAAGTAATTTGCAAGGTTTCTAATTTAACTGACTACAGCGGGTCCATAAAAACCTTTATTTGCTTAAAGTGACAGTGAACATAAAGAACTTCGGTATATTAATGTCGAAACAACATACCGCTATTTAGATTCAAACTAGTCAACCGTTCACTATACGGATCATTTTTGTAAAAACATGCCACTGTGACATCAAAATGCATCCAAAAAAATGTTTACTTAACAGAGTACCAGTTGCTTTGTTAGAAAACCATTCCGAGCAAAGCTTTAAAATGTTATAGGTTACCGTAATTAAAACGGTCTTTCAGTTTTAGTAATTAATTACTTACATAAATAAAACTTTTGTGTATGGGCACAGAAACACCTATAAAGTGAACTTATTTATTGCCTTGCACTCATGTACAGAAATGATTAGGCGTTTAGCCTACTTCACGATACTTTAGTTGTACACCAGCGATAGTTCATGAACATTCGTGACATACACAGCTATTACTAGGTAAATTCGTCTGGGTAACAGACATATTAAAAATAAAAACTGCCGAGTAACTGCAGGTTAAGCAACTGTAGGTTACCGGATCGGATTAAAAAAAACTTTAAATAGTTTTAACCAGTATGTGCTCGGTGCTAGACTTCATGGATATAAATGAAAACCTATAGTAACTCTAAATGGTCTTTGATGTTACACTAGTTAGTGACGCCGAAGACGACGATGAAGATCAGATTGGTAGAAAAGTCGGCACTGCATCCATCACGATTGACAGAGATGAGTACTTGCAAGCCCACAGAGATCTCACTTTCGATTGCAATCAGTTACAATTAAAAAACAATCTGCTGCATCGTCGGTTGGCAGAGTATTACAAGTAAGCTTTGGTAAATGTTATAAACGAGAGTAATCATAAAATGTCTTTGTAGTTTGGGACATACATTAATAGAGTTTATTTTGAATGACAATTTTGCTTTCAGAAAGCGAAAGCTTGACCATGTGCTGAAACCTCTCGAAAACTCTCAGGATTTAGAAGAAAAGTATCAAGAAAGGCTTTTTGCTTATGAGAACCAGAAAAAGGACCAAGAAATGGAAATCGCTGATGTAAAACTCTAATGCTATTTTAATATGTGCATTCTAAAAAGTGTTTAGTGGACCCAATCTAAAATAATATCGTCGTTTTTTACTGTGAATTATTTCAGATCAAAGCCAAAGTCCATGCAGTTGAAATGCAGTACTCAGAAAAATTAGAGTATGCAGAGAGCAAGTTTGACGATCTTCAAACATACGAGCGCACTACAGGCTCTGGCCTCATATATTCTAAAAAAGGGAAACCAATTGCTGATAAGGTACAATATTATCTAGTTTTTTTATGATTGAATGAAAAGAGCACTTTGAAAACACGTGAGTGCTAAATAGATACATACCTTTATCTTTAGACAGTGCATCGTTTCCTTACTCTTCAACGCCGAAAGGGAGAACAGTCGTCAGCCCTCCGGTTGCGCTATATTAGAGCCAGGAATGCCGTCGCTGAGTTGGATACCATCATCAGGAAACTGGAGACTCTTGGCCCTGGGCTTTACGTAGCCCAGTATGAACAACTCTATATCGACAACCAGAATTATATGACCAAGATTGAAGGTAACTAAAACGGTTCATTCACTTTATTCATGGATACTTGTTAACATTAGCATAGGTCGCTTTAATATTTACCACACGCAACGCAAGACAAACTTTTTTAACTGGGTTCGTGTCGTGAGTTTCTACACATAAAAGGGTACGGCCATAGTGTGTTTTATGTGTGTGAGGTCAGACTATTAAATTACCTGGGGTTTAGCATAATTCTTTCAAACTTGAAACCTAAAAAACATGCTCGAAATGGTTACAAAACCTCATGAAAGATGAGTCATGGCTATGTAGCATAATCGTGCACTCTGCCTACATTTTGAAAATAAGGGAATGATGTATGTATGTAAGTACCAAAGTTGTGATGCCCAGTTTAATTGAGATGTGATTACCTATTTAACCTAACTGTCAGGAAACGATTGGCTGCAACTTTAGTGCCAAACAGTTCAACAAAAACGGAAAAATGAAGTACGCATGTTGCAATCGGTTTTTCATCATTTAACGTTAAAAAATTTCTTAAATTTTGCACAAAACACCATTGTCAACACGAAAACTAATTTCTTGGTCGCACACTATAAATACAGGCACTAATTAGTCAGGAAACGGGATCATTATTGCCTCGCAGACTCACCGACGGACTGACAGTGAACGGATGAAACCGTCATTAATTCGTTCTTTATTTCATCTAAGCCAGAAATAACTTTCTTGTGATCAGAGCGAGAAGATGAGCTCATCAAGAACCGCAGTAAATGTACTGAGCATAACCAGATCTTGGCACACATCAGAGAGAAGATGAACCACACTGATGAAGTTATAGACATCACAGAATGCGACCTTGGAGATGCTGAGATAGAGTACCTTAGGGCTCGAGAGGACCTTGGCGTTGTTAAAGTAAGACTAGCTATATTATCACACTTGTTTTATATTTTGGCTTCGAAGTTAAAGGTACTGTCAGGATTTTGATTTAACAAGTTTGGATAAACAGTCATTAGTGATTAGGGTACCTGTAGACACAAATGTTCAGTAAAATCTAGTTAATAAACCTGATGTACCTAGGTACTACTAACTTACGATCGATGTTGACAATAAAATGGACTGTTGTCATGATCCACGTGGAACAAAATCACTTTCGAAGGAAAAATCCACAAGTTTTTAAGATATACGCCGAACTATTAACGACAGATTTTTCAATAATTCGACGCATGAGGTACTTGGAACACCACTGTTAAGTTATTCATCTGATTAACAAAACAAACAATATTGTTATTTAAAGCAATCTCCCTTTTCTCGTCAAAATGCAAATGCTGACCATTTTTTTCATTATAAAGTTTGTCTGAGCACCATTGTGGCTTAATTTTATGGCAGCCAGGTTTTTTGATAACTTTATAATTATATGTTTTGGCTTTACAGAATCGCCGTGATCGACTGCGCTGGTCTCTGGGAGCGGAGCGACTGAAAGCTGGCTTGCTTACTAGAAAAGATTTGTTGCGTGACTTTCAAGATGCTACCGAAAAGGTAGTTATTAAACTGTACAATTTATTTTACTCAGCTTGTCAGTCAACGGCTTGGTATTAGAACAACAAGCGAACTAAAGATGATTAAATGACTAATTGAGCTATAGTCGGATTAGTAGCCGGGGTAACCAAATTAGGTATTGTTATTTGTTGACTCAAAATAATTTTGTAAACTTCGTTAAGGCAATGATTAAAGTTGAAATTAAGGGCACAAATCACAATTCACTAATAATTCATGTTTACAAGATCATAGACTACCTACGTAATCAACATGCCTATATTCCCAAATGAGTGACGCAGAAAAACAAATATTATAGACAAAATTCTGGGCTATTCTAGTGTCGTAGCCACTTTTAATGCAACTATAGGTTTGAAATAAGTGAAAGAGGAACAATGGTTCCATATCCCTACCCTGTCGCATAAAGTTTAAAACTTAAACCATTTCTTTAATCCCTTCTTACGACATTCACGGGAGAACTGAAGAAGTGCAGTTCGAAACCTGACACCATACGGGGCACAATCGTATCAGTTACTAAACAATTCCTCACAACTAGGTATGGATGAATATCACGTTGGCTACCTATGGTAGGTACTTCACCAAAAAAACCGGCCAAGTGCGAGTCGGACTCGCGCACCGAGGGTTCCGTACAAACCTGCAAGGTTTACAAAGTTCGTTCATTA
>BHDV01006389.1:152155-178434 GCA_005406045.1 Adoxophyes honmai | reverse complement strand
CTGAGTAATTGATATAAATTTCAGCTTCATACCTCCACGCGTTCCTGAGAAAAAGGGTCTTGACAGACGGACGGACGGACAGACAGACGGACAACAAAGTGATCCTATAAGGGTTCCGTTTTTTCCTTTTGAGATACGGAACCCTAAAAACGAATAATCCCACTGACAATACTCATGACAGTCTAAGTGTTAAGATCGTTGAATGTAGTAGGTAAATAGAATAAAAATTTGGTACCAACTGGCATGGTAAGTTTGTTTTGTCTAGGATCAGACTAATAAGTAGGTGTTATCGAACTTATTTATTTTTAGTTTACAAGGGAACGTTGTCGCAAAAAAGATTAAAAATGATTTACTTTCTCGAACAATGCAAAGTCACTTTGAAGTTTACTGCAAATAGGTTCTACGCTGGGTCAGGAACCAACTGATTCAAGTGTACGTTTTAAACAGGTTGTGGTAATGCGAGAGAAGAAGAAGCGCCTGGAAGAGCTCATTAGCAAAACCACGAAGCAGGTGAGAGAGGCGCGTCGGCTCACGCAGGCCGCGCACAACGCGCCGGTGGAGGCGGACTCTTTTGACGACTTTTGATAGGCCACCTCTTCCCCGCATCTTGATAGTTTCACCTAATCGATGTTGTAATTTCCTAACCTCGTATCTTAGCGTTTCGTTGTTTCAACCTTTTCTGAAGTTATTGTGTTCATTTTCAAACCAATGTAACTCAGATACGAGGTTGATTAAGTGTAGAGATGTTGCTATTGCTTTTACAAGGCGTTTTAGAATGAATCAAGTTTGTCGTGTTGGTTACACCATCCTCGGTTGTCTAAATGATATTAGTGGCACATCAAAATATTCAATATATCCACGGTTTAGCTTGCTACACACAATACATAATATACATCACGTTATTTTCGCAGAGCAGACAAGACAAAAGCATTACTATTTCCCGTTTTTTTGATACTTTTAGGATTTTTGCTAGCCTATCGCCTAAAATATAATTTTAACCTATATCATTAGTCGCCTTGTACGACGTCCCCGAAAGAAATAGAGAGGTGTTATTTTAAACACGACACCACACGGCAGAGGTAGGAAAAGACTCTTTAAATAAGTATTATCTAGTAAGCCGAACCTTCGATAGATTGAATACTTATTGGGACGTGCCATAATTAAAATTGCTAACCTGCTGTTTCGTGAAAAAATGGTTAGGTTGTCTAATAATTTACGTAACCATAGCAACCAACTCGTAAGTTGATGCATCCTTGAAAAGTGTCTAATTTAGAATTTCGTGCCAAACAGATGTGTAAAAAAGAATCGGTTTTGTTATAATTTTTTTATAAATCAGTTTCATGGGAGTATGAGAAAGGATACAAATGTCGGAAAATCTAAAAATCGGAGTTTATCTGTTTAATCTTAGAGTACCTGAACTGTGTTTGCGAAAACGTTTTTTGCTTTATTTATCTTACCTAGCATCATTATTTTTAATTGTAGTTTTTAAAAGGGTTTTTTTTTTGCACATGCGCTTTGGATTCGCTTTAGCAATGTCTTGGTAGTCCTCAGGTAATTGTATGAATTAATATAATCGAATAGTAATCACTTTGCATTGTTATCAACTCTATTATTCTACGAATCAGCTAGTCAATCTTTATTTTACACATAAAACTACTGTGAGACTCACTCATAGTGAAAAATAACGAATTACTCACGTTGTTTATACCGAGATTAGCTCGACATGTTTCGGATCAATCCGTGATCCATCATCTGGAGCTACGCGCCACGGCAGCGGACAGACGCGCACTCAACACAGGTGCACGTCTGTCCGCTGCCGTGGCGCGTAGCTCCAGATGATGGATCACGGATTGATCCGAAACATGTCGAGCTAATCTCGGTATAAACAACGTGAATAATTCGTTATTTTTCACTATCAATCTTTATTGTAAAAATAGTTCTTTATTTATATTATAGTATATCAAAAATATTTATATAATTGACATGTTAATGTTGGTTTGGAATAAAATACATAAATCAGTATAAAACCATTTTATTTGTTAATTAATTTTCACAAAAATCGATTTTGTGTAGGCATTTATAAAGCCAAGTTTAAAATTTTACATGTTTTTTTTTATATTGTCAAGGCACTAAGTCGATGGTATTGTACTTTTTTTTCTTAAGTCTGACTAGTTTGAAATGTTACACTGGTTTATACAAAGACTAACAACGCTACAAGTTACAATTCGATTGTAATAAGAATATTAAACTTAAAGATAATGTCACTTATCATTAATATACAAGAACACGAACAATTTAGGTACCCTATGAGTAACCTATTAGCGCTTAAA
Source organism: Adoxophyes honmai (assembly GCA_005406045.1). Lineage (NCBI taxonomy): Eukaryota > Metazoa > Arthropoda > Insecta > Lepidoptera > Tortricidae > Adoxophyes > Adoxophyes honmai. The sequence goes on along the minus strand of BHDV01006389.1, from coordinate 176,104 downwards.
ACAAATTACCTACGTCAACTTTCCAATAAACAAAATCCCAAGTTGAACTTTTCTACAACTACTTATTTTAAGATTGCGAAAAGTGAATTGTCAATAAGTTGTTTTACACAAACAAAATATTTGATGCTCTATTATGAGCATTCTGTGTGATGGTCTGATGGTCAATCAGCTGTCAAATAGCGCTCGTTGTCCCTTAGGTGACTTTTTCAAGTATATATTATCAACAAACAATGCATAAATCTAGAAGATATTAGAAGTTGTGGTAAGAACTTATTTATCAGTCGATTCCTACGTGCTCTGTCTTCTAGAAACCCAACGACTGGATTGACACCTTTGATAGAAATGCTGAATAAATCAAATAAGATTTTTTAATGTGTCTTGTTCCCTCACTAACCATTGCTTTATTCATATCAGTGTGATCGACAATGGAACAAGTGCTTTGAAAAGTTGATTGACCATGGTTCCTGTTAGCGTAGATAGGTAGGTGTTGCAAGCACGACGCCTCATCTTCCTCAGTGTCAAACGCGCTGATAATAAAATGCTTAAAAAATTATACGCCCCAATTTGGAGCAAATCTTTACACATGCTTCCAAATAATGAATCTTCTTTATTATTGGAAGTTCATCGAATTGTTCACGGAAGTTCCTTTGAAGAAACTTTACCATTGATCTTTTTATTTTCCGCAAAAAAGGAAGATGCTACTATAACTTTCTTTCGAATTTGTTCTATTATGACAGCTTTGTAGTCAGTCAAAATATTTTTTTTATGCTCATGGCTATAAGTGGTGGAAAAATACTAAATAGTCAGATACACCAGATTCTTTTAATATTGCGTTCTAATAATAATAGGTACGATTGGTCCAAAGAATCTGTTTTTTTTAAACATGTCTATTGTAACTGTACAATATGTATGGGTACAGACCCATTACGTCTACGAGTGATTTTTCGCACTCAAGGTTCGGTTTTCAAAAGAACTTCCATAAATAATCCAGTTTCTCTTTCTAATAATCTTCATCGCCTTTTTTCTCCTTCAAGTCGATGGCCACAGGTGTTTCGGGGTTTGTCTCGTTGATGAGAGGGCCGTGTTTCCAGCCGTCAGGGTATCCATACTGCCTGACATCGTCCCACCACTGCTGCTCGCCATCCGCCCAGATACAGTACACCACGTTTGTGCTGGTCAGCACGGCAAAGCACACCCAGAACGCCACACGCCATTCGTCTAAAGTTGACTGTAAGAGCACACAAAACACCTGTATTCTCAAATGAAATGTTACGTAGACACAAAGAGACAAAACCACAAGAGAAACAATCATGGCCACCCAGTCTCGCAAACCCTTAGCGATTTGTCGCTTACAAACTGTCACAATAACTGTACAGAGCCAATAACCATAGAGGAAAAGCCACTAGCGACGCACGATCTTAGCCCGGCCAATAGGATCCACCGGCCACAGCGATCGCAGCGATGGTTTGGCTCTCTAGCTAGTGGGTCTGTTCTCTATGCATAGACATGACAGCTTCACGCTTGGTAGCAACTTTAGCTCATTTTTTTATCAGAGAGATCAGGTTGCTAGTCTAAGCATACCAAAATTTCCTCTATCGACTCTTAACGACATTCACACATTCACACTAGTAAGAAATTTTAATGTATACTTAATACTTACATTTGGCGTTAACAATCCAGTGAGGAACGGAGTGGCGATACCGGCGAAGGTCGACGTGGTGTTGACAAGCGACGTCAACGTGCCTGCGTAGTTTGGCGCCAAATCCAACGCATTCACCTGTTAACGTAATAATACGGATGGCATTATACTTACATACATAGATAGAATTACTCCTATGTTCCCAAATCGTAAAATACTTAGACTAAACCATGACCAGTTCATGCTTTGTAGACACTCAGCATAATTTTAAGTGCTGTTATCTAAGAAAACGCTAATCTTTTAACATTAAACTACCGTGAGACTCACTCATCTTATAAAACACGGATAACTCACGTAATAAATCGAGTTTAGCTCGACATGTTTCGGACTAATTCGTAGCCCTTCATCTAGGAGCCGCGGCAGCTGCTGCTGCCAAACGCGAACTGCGCGCCTCGGCTCTCTGCGCGCGACTGCTCGTGCTCGACGAAACTAACACTGGCTCACGACTACCCTCGTTATTATCGTCATTTATATTATTGTCAAAAATAGGGTAGCACACAACACTAACCACATCACTTTGTAAAGGCACCTCCACACTCGCTGTTGACGCAGTACGAAGATTCAAAACCGTCTTCCAACTCGGAGGCACCGACCAACCACTATCACGATTAAAATTTGGACGTCGACTAATTTCGATAGCTTCACGTACTTTCCGTGGAATGTAAAATTTTTCCCTCGCTAATACGGAAACCTTGTCAAATCGGATATAGTGCGTAGAGTCAGAGTTCATTGAGTGTTCGGCAACGGCAGACCCCTTATCATCTTGCTTCTTCATACTGCGTATGTGCTCCGATAACCTTGTGGAAACATTGCGTCCAGTCTCTCCGATATAATTCTTGCCACAAGAACAGGGACTCGATTTATTACGTGAGTTATCCGTGTTTTATAAGAAAACGCTAATCTCCTGACGACTGGCGTGCTTATACATAGTACGTTAACTGTTCCAAAAATTCCGAGCTAAAAATTAAACATACAAACTTCACCCTCTACTTAAAATTACAACTTGATGTAATTACCTTCATCCCGCTGTAAAAGCCTCCCATCAGGGCCATAGAAACTACGAAGTAGGCCATCGCAGCGTTACGGTTACATCCCGCAAACGACGCCAGAATTATGCATATCGCAGGACCCGTGGCGGCTGAGAAAAAAAGATCCACATTACATCCTGCAACCAACCTCCAAGACCTAAGCAATATTTTTAAAACAGTTGAATACCTCCACATAGTGTAATAAAACGGACACAAGTATTTTGATTGACTGCCGTAAATTGTGCTTCCGATGAAATGACATATGAAATATACCTTAACCTATTTCCTCAGCAGCCTCTTACGTACATCCACGGAAGAAATGGAGAGGCATAATTCAAAACCTGACACCATACGGAACTGATTGCGTCGACGAGGTTAAAATCGACGCTTCAATTTCGGCGTAACTACATGCAGTGTTCCCATTCAGCTTTGCTGATCGGCGGATATTGAACAATAATCGATTGATTGGACCCCGATGAAGTTAAACTTCACTTGATTAAAGGCTGACACGTTTGTGTGAGTCGCTCAGTCCAACACTGATTGGGCGTTTTCCACAAAATTTATTTGGAATAGCATTATTTCAAATTCCATACTTAGTCTCAATTAAAAATTGACACGTATGAGATTTTCCACCGTTACGCGATTTAACACACCCTTGAGTTTCGAATCTCTGGAGCCGAATTTTTTGAAGTCGTTTAATTAAAAATGAATTTCACTATTGGGATTTTGAATTCCAATACAGAAATTGGTCTTACCAATAGTTGTGTGAATGATTCTCCCAACTTTGATGCTGTGCCATCCTTTTTTAATGCAGACATCGCACACGAAGCCGAAAATGAAGGAACTGATCCACATGGCTGCGTAGGGCAGAGCAGTTAACGAGCCAGTAGTTTTTATGTCGAATTTGAGCACGTCGTGAGAATACTTGGGTAGGTCCGTAACCATTGTGTAATAGCCCCAATCGTGGCCAACCTGCGGGGCAAAAAATGGGAAAGATTTTGGTTAGATCATCACAGAAAATCGTGAAAATGGACTGCGTGTAATTATGACCAAAAATTTAAAGCTAGCCTTAGCCACTATTTCTTATTCCCAGGGAGGGTGGCGCACGAGGATTTAGGAATATAATTGCGCGTACTGAACTGTGTACTTGCTGAAAACTTCCAAAAGGTTAAAAAGTTAACAAGAATGTAAACAAGGAATTTAAGATTCGGAAATTTTCTTTACCCATACAAAATGACTGAAAAGCTGAACGGCACAGTAGTTATGTCATTCAGTCTGCATTTTTTTTTATCACTATCCCGTAGTAGCTTTACATTTTTCATGGTTCAAGGTAACTCCTGCCTCATAATATATCTTTAAACCAAATTCCTTTTAATTGCGTTCATTAATTTTAACCCAAAAAGTAACAGACAGACAGAATTTCCGCATCTGTGACATTAGTAGAGAAGTGGGGATTGATGGTATTTTTTAAGGCTAAACGAAGGCTTCAAACCCATAGTTTGAGTTTATTTTTATTGTGGCCTTGGAATGTAGTAGTAAACGCCCGCGCTAACTTCCAACTTGTTGCAAGTTTATGGTTCAGAATCAAGGTCAGTTTCATGGCGAACATGGTTATTTAGACATTCCACTTTGTTGGTTAATAGTACCACAATTCTATTAATAGACACAACGTTCATTTGTTTTGATTCATGGTCATCCAATGACAATTTAGTTTTGTATTAATCAATTAACGACGTGGTACAGACCTGCTGCAACTAAATGATTATGCAACAGTATTTAAACAAAGTTTGGTTAGGTTAGTTAGTTAAGGCCCAAATACTAGTATTAAATTTAAAATACGTTATCATTAATCAAATGAACTTCTCTGGCTTGGCATGGATGCAATGTCGATTTAAATATATTCAAAGAGTATCAAACAAAAGATAGACTTTTTGTCGCAGACTCTAGGCAAAAGCAAAAACAGCATTATCGTCTTATTTATTACAAAATAAACAATTTCTTTACCATAAAGGATAGAAGATTAGGAAATACAAGAATTTTGTACAGTAAAGCAAATACTCGTGATCAACTGGAAATATATGAATAAGTCAAAAAGCGTACGATGCGGAAGTAAAAAGGCTTTAGAGGAGGCTCTGGAGAAAGTAATTGTAGGCAGATTTCATTGAACATTGATGAAATAAATGTACACAGATTGAACAATGACGAAACTTACAGCAGCGCAAACTAGTGCCCACACCGGCCATGATCTTAAGATAGCCTTCCACGGTACAGGATCCTTCGCAGCTTTGTGTTCTGCAGTCGTCACGTTGGTATTCAAGTAGTTCAATTCCCGTTTCGTGATAAACGGATGGGTGTTCGGAGTACTGTAGCAGAGTAGACTCTGAAATAATTGTTACCGTTTATAAGGAGATAAGTACATTTTGAGTAAAATGAAGCTGACATAATGTAGTCGCGTCCTGATATCAGATTAGCTCAACGTGTTTCGGGTCAATTCGTTATGCACTATCAGGAGCGACGCTCCGTGGCTGCTGCGGATGGCATGTCTAAACGCAGCCGTTATAATAGGTCACGAATTGGCTCGGAACCTGTCGAGCTAATCTCGATATAAATATGCGACTGTATTCTATTTATTTCACTACGAGTCAGTGTCACGGTAGTTTTCTTTTTTTTAAGTTTCAATAATTATTTTGATTTCAACGTCGTATTTTTTGTATCGAGGGACTTACGAAGCCAATTTAGACCCTGAACTTTTAGTTTATCATAAAAATTAAATCAGTAACCATACTTTTCATTTCTTAAGCAAGTAAAGTCCTCTGTTCATAATTAGATTGGCCGTCACTAAACCGTAACATTGTATTAGATGTAAAGAAGTTAGCAAATTTTTTTTTTATAAAATTATTCCTCATACACTATAAAATGGCTTAACATTAACAGATGGCTGTTGATGATGTTGTGAAGTATATCCAACAAAAAAAATCTAAAAAACAGAATTCTTCTAACAACTTACCCACAAAGCAAACCAGATCAATCCAAAGCCGCCAAAGAAGTAGAATACATAGGACCAGTCTCTACCATCAGCGAGGAGGATGCCAGACATGAAGGAGCCGAAGATATTGCCGATCTGAGCTCCACCGAAGACCAGGGCGCCTTGGAAGGAGCGCTCATGAGGCGGCACCCATCGGGCCAGCATGATCATAAGAGCTGGCATTGTGGGGCCCTGAAAGGTTACAATTGATTATGTGCTATTACATACCAGAACTCCCAAATAGGACACGGTGGGACATCAAGGGAAAGCACCTTAAATACATACTTAAAATAAGTGTTTTTTCTGGAACGAAACTTTGTTTTATTTTTAAAAATATTTTGTTTACATACATACATAAAATATTCTCACGCCTGTATTCCCATGAATATTTTGTTTCATTTCCAAAAATCATAAAACAAAGGAAAAAGAGTATTTTTTTACAGTAAAGTTAATCCGATTCTCAGAAAAGCAAGCATTTACTAGATACATCTCATATTTTAAATATTCAAGTGCTTTTCCTTCGCATCCCATGGTTTTTACATGCACAATACCTACTTTAAAGATATATAGAATAATAGATAGATAACTGTGAAGATAAGTATCTTTGGGACAGTATTTCATCTGATATTGTTTGAAACAGACGTACTTTTTTATTCTCCTTATGACTGCATTTACAACTGTCCATCTACATCTAAACCTTATCAAAGTACGCAAATAGCTAGGGCAGATTTTTAGTTACGGACTTTTAAAGCGTCTTAAGAACTCACAGCAACCAAAGAATATGAAATATTCGTAAAGGATTTTCGATGATTTTGTTATATTTAGGTAAGGCCAGGTTAAAAAGATAATATTTAAAATCGCTAATGTGATATTTATTTTTCCGGAGCGGCCATTTTTTTGTTGTCCGATGTTGCCAGACTAAATAATTATTTTTTCCTATTTACATTCATAAATGATTTCTATATTTAAATTGTTTATGAATATAATTAATATACTTTATTCCATTATTTATTTATTTTAAGATAGATTTTATATGAAATAAAGCATTTTAAACTCTTTTTGACAATAAAAGCGGAAATGGGCGCTGGCTCAAAGACTTCCATCCAGAGCTATCAACTGTCAAAGTACAACTGACGTTCCAAGTTTGTTTTCACGACTTGACGACACTCACAGCTCGCTTGCGCCCGCCATTTTTGAATTATTCTGTCAGATATTTCAAGGTACGAATACAGAAGCATCTGATAGATTTTGACGACTGATGTCTCTTTAAATTCCCTCAACTGCCTTATCTCTCTCTCTCTCACACTATACACAAAGAAGTTTAAGTTATAAGGTGGTCACCAATCCTAGTGTGTTCCACATCCCAGGTTGCTTAACTTGTGTGATCATCAATAATCTTTCCTAGCAATCGTAATCTTCATTTCCCATACCCAGGCTCTTTAATTCTGAATATTGATACATTATTGTATGCTACAGTGCATTAAATCATATGATAAACAGTGACATCTAAATATATAAAAGGAGAAACTGACTGACTGACTGACTGACAGATCGACGCACAGCCTAAACGGCTAAACGTAGGCACTTGAAATTCGGAAGGGACGTAGCTTAGGTACCGTAGAGGTGCATTAAGAAAGGAATTTCCGAAATTCCCACGGGAACGGGAATTAGCGGGAAAATCCCGTTGTATGAAAAATCTAAACCGCTTAAGTTAGACGCTTGAAATTTGGCATGCAGGCACCTTAGTAAACTTGAAGCTTAGTTGCAACGGGATATTGCAAAATTCCCACGGGAACGGGAATTAGCGGGAAAATCCCGTTGTATGAAAAATCAAAAACCGCTTAAGTTAGACGCTTGAAATTTGGCATGCAGGTACCTTAGTAAACTTTAAGCTCAGTTCCAACAGGATATTGCGAAATTCCCACGGGAACGGGAGTTAGCGGGAAAATCCCGTTGTATGAAAAATCTGAACCGCTTAAGTTAGACAATTGAAATTTGACATTCAGGTACCTTAGTAAAGTTAAAGCTTAGTTGCAACAGCATATTGCGAAATTCCCACGGGAATGGGAATTAGCGGTAAAATCCCGTTGTTTGAAAAATCTAAACCGCTTAAGTTAGACGCTTGAAATTTGGCGTGCAGGTACCTTAGTAAACTTAAAGCTTAGTTGCAACAGGATATTGCGAAATTCCCACGGAAACGGGAATTAGCGGGAAAATCCCGTGGTCTGAAAAATCTAAACGGCTTAAGTTAGACGCTCAAAATTTAGTATGCAGGTACCTTAGTAAAGTTAAAGCTTAGTTGCAACATTATATTGCAAAATTTCCACGGGAACTGGAATTAGCGAGAAACTCCCGTTGTATGAAAAATCAAAAACCGCTTAAGTTAGACGCTTTACATTTGGCATGCAGGTACTTTAGTAAACTGCAAGCTTAGTTGCAACAGGATAATGAGAAATTCTCACGGGAACGGGAATTAGCAGGAAAATCCCGTTGTCTGACATACTTACACCCCTCATTTTAGAGAAGTGATGGATTATAAAAAATCCGAGATCTCTTCTGTGTCATTCCGAACTTAATGCGAGCGAAGCCGCGGGCAAAAGCTAGTAACCTCTATATCTTCTAAGTATAATAACTGAAAATCCTGGCCTCCTAAAATTACGATTTTTTTTCTTAAGTATCAGCAATACATGCTCTTTAAAACAAGGTATATTTCATTCATAGACGCTTTCTTCATTTATGAACTAAATTCATGTATGGGAAGCTGCCCTACCTCTTTATTTTAAGAATATTAAATTTCCATTTTGTACCGTGGACACAAGAAGGAAGTAATTTATCACATTGTTCGAAAAGTCCGATTAATATTTGAATTTATTAACCGCCTTAGATCGGCAATTGGTAACAATGAGCCTGTTGATCAGGACTAGTTCGGTTTTACTATCCAAGTAAAGGTTAATTTGGTATTAAAAGGTACCTCGTTAAAATATTTAAACCAGACCATTCGAACTAATTGGAATAATGAAAAAAAAAATAGTTTATCATAAAAAATCGTGACGTGTCTTGCGATAAAGAACGCAAAAATGTCTTTGACCCCACAAGAACTAGTCAAACATGATAAACTAACTGGGTAACGTGTTTGCGCGCTAAAACGGAAACTTCTAACCCATAACAACTTAACGGCTTTGGTTAACCTAGAACACGTTTTAAAGTATTTCTGCATTTGCACATAACATCAGAAATATATGTTCGTAATGACATAATCGTGCGTACATCCATATTGTTTTACTATTAAAAGTAAAATTATTATTCTTACAGTACTTATTGCCTAATTTTACATTCAACTTATCTGTAGACAAGGAATTATGTGCGATATTTTTAGTCTTTACTGCTATAATAAAAATTAAGAAATCATAATAGATATCTACTAGAAATGAATTTTTGTCTCAGAGATTACCTACATACATCATTGTATTCCCAAATGGCTTAGGCAGAGCACACGAAACACTTTTAGCATATTTCTAGGTTTAAACTTAAATAAAAGAGGTGTAATAGGTAGGATAGGGCAGACCGTTAGCCTGACGCCTGAGACCTTAATTTATTTTCCTTGGTCGCCTTTTACGACACCCATGAAAGAAATAAAGGGATGTAATTCTAAGCCCAAGGCCACACGGAAATTACCTAGTAACTAAATACCAGAAAAGGCAAAATTTTGGGTAGGAATGTCATTTAGTAGTTACTCGCAGTCAAGATACTGCAAACCGCTTCAACTGTAGTTCGAGGATCGTTTAGAATCTAAACTTTATCGTCAAAGGTCTTCGTTCAAGAGGGACGCTGCTTGAATGCTGATGTCGACTGGGAGGCGCCAAGCCAACTTATTAAACATTACGCAAGCCGAGAGACTGACGGCTTAACCACATCTTATTAGGAATTTAGAATATAATGAATTGATTACAAACTTGCGTATTTGTAGGCGAGTAGTTTTAGCATGTTTAGTTCGGTGTAGAGTTAAAGAAGTCTGGATAGTAAACTGATTTTATTTTTAGCCATCTTGCTCATTTCTAACCAGTCCTGTGAAACCATTTATTTGGCGAGGTAAATATTATAATAAACATCTCGCCTGTGTTCCCGATTGTGGTAGACAGAGTGTAGGAAATTTTACATACCTACTTAGTCAAATAGTCAATTATTAGCATAATTTTAGCTTTCAGCGTAATTGATGTGTCAAATGCATTTTCCCCTTCTCGGCTTTTACGAGATTCTCGTCATATGGGATTATTATTATTATTATTGTACTTGTCTTTGTCTTATATAATAATTATCAGTTGTCGGCGTTGTCTCTTATTGTTTCAAGCTATTTACGTTTATATCATATTTCTTAAGTTGTAGGCAATTGTGGTCACTTGAGATGCCCTTGCGACTTGTTAGATAAACTATTAATTTTGCTTGTGATTTTTTACGTACTCTATCAAATAAATTCTAGAATCAATAACCAACTTTTTGGTGAAAATAGCATAAATTGCACGTTTTGTTCCTTGCATTTGGACAGTTGGCAAAAAAACTGCATATTAGATTTTAATGTAGGTACATGTTTCTGAGTTTAAATATTTTTAGAACACTGTTAAGGTAAAAGTACCAATGCTCGACGCCTCAACGCCCAGTAGATGACATCCAACTGTCACTTGTCTTACTATGACATATGGTTGCAAGTGCCAAGTATTGGGTCAGTGGCGTGCACAGGGACGTTTACCTTACTTGTTGGATGTGCACAGAAAACGCGCGGGTCGAGTCGCGTGCGAAATATTCAAAGTAATGTATGTAATTTTCTAACGTTTCTACTTAGACAGGTTACAACCTGTTAAGGTTGTCTATCTCACGCAGTTTTTTTTTATAAACGCAGAAATTATAATTTTTAGATAGTTTAAGACAGAATTTCAACATTTCATTCACCAATGAACATTATTTGGTTTCTTTACTTACCTAAACCTTTCATGTATAGTAAACTTACTTCGCCCATTCCTTGCAGGATTCGAAGTATGAACAGCCATGTCGCGCCTCCTGCTCTGATCACCACTGGAGTCAGGAACGTGAACAGAGCTGTGCTGAGTAGACCAAGGCCGAGGGTCCACTTGCCTCCGAACTTCTCAGCCAAGTATCCACCAGGAACTTGCGTCGCAGCGTAGCCGTAGTAAAACCCACTGAGAATAAAACCTTGTGTTTTCTCGTCCCATTTGAATATGCCGTACTGGAAATAAACAATGACAGCATTGAAGTAGGTATTACTAGAATAAATGCGCGTGCGGACTATGTACAGTTGAAATGACCATAAATCCTTCAATTATTGTCTCTCTACAGCTACACAGTGCGTCTACTTGTCTGAAGTTCAAGCCATATCAATATTTTCTACAGTTACATTTTGTATGTACATTATGATGCGTGTATTCTCAAATAGAGTAGACGGTGCAACCAAAAAGTTACATAAGTATAGCATACTTACATAACATAATATAACATAAAATCACACCTGTATTCCCAAACAGGGTAGGCAGAGCACACAAAACGCTATATAGACAAAACGATGACTACCTATTTCACGTTCTGTGACCACTTCTTTTTTAGGTTTTGAGGTGGCAGGTACAATAGTGACAGGTTGCTAGCCTGTCGCCTAAAGTATACATACATACATCAGACATCCACGGAAGAAATGGAGAAGTGTTATTCTAAACCCGACCCCACATGGGTAATTGAATAATTAAAACAAAATAATTATTGTAGCTAAGAGAGTAAAAGTCAAATACAGGAATGTTGATGTTATAAAACTGTTTGCATCAGTAGTTCAATTTCTACCACGAGTATTAATTACATAGCGCTGACCACGACAATATTAAGTATTCTTATTACTCTGCCCAGACTGGCCAAAGTAACGAATATAATGATTAATAATAACAACTGAGATGGAGAGTTTCACAATGACGTCATGACAATCCACGCACGTAAAAAAATTCACTGTGCGGCCGAACCCACCATAGAGCGTTGTCACAAAAAACGTAAAAAAGTTTTCCTATGTCGAGCAATCGAGCATTGCAATATCACAATGACGTTCACTGTAAATAGTTTCTGTGGTGGGTCAGCAATCAATTAGTTTGATGGTACAGTCGGCCAAGAAATTAGTCTACCCCCCTAAGATCGATGTTCATTTGAACCTCGTGTCTCGTGACACAACTAGGTCGATTTCCCCTTGCCATAATAATTATCACAGTGACAATAACCCCTATATTATTATTTTATTAACGTCACGTCGTGTGTCATGTCAACCATAGAGATCATTTTTGACTCACAGATTTTTTTCTCAAAAGTGGTAAACCACTTTCTTTGCCGACCGTACCAACTCTATTTGTAAACGTCAAATTAAAAAATGATGAAGTCTGAAGGTATTTCGCAATGTTTTATTAAGTCTCTCTATTAAGGATCTACGTCATTATGGTTATTTTATGCCACATAATAATAAAATAGCATATTTTCGGTTTAGTTTCAGAATGTTCCAGATTTTTTTTATCCATGATGGATTTGCCCATTGACTGGCGTCGCTCCGGCTCTTCAGTTCTCATCAGTATTGCCAACGCAATGCTAAAATTAAGCCTAAAATATGTTAATTGTCGTACATAGAGGATAGAACCTATAGAGAAACAATGTTCGCAACCCCGGTCCGCAAATAGTTTGTTGATTTCAACATACTAAACGTCACCGTCACTGTCACAGAAACTGTACAGAGCCAATAACCGTAGAGAAAAAGGCACTAGCGTTACGCGCGATCTTGGACCGGCCAATAAGAGCAAAGCGATCACTTCAATTGTTTTGCGGAATAATTTCTGAACAACCAAGATGACATTAGTACTCTATAGGTTCTATCCTCAATGTTGTCGTAAAATAATGCTAGAAAATATGCAAACATTTTTTTAATGTCAAATTAAACAGAACGTCATTTAATTTTATAATATTATTATATTTTATAGTATTAAGTATAAATCCAGTTGTCCTAAAACTACCGGCATCGCACCGTTTTGATGTGGGTCTGGCCCACGTTCCGGAGCTATCATGAATGGGGGGCATTTCATATCCATCACTGTCAGTTTCAAACGTCATTGTGTACCACAGATAAAAGTAGCTGTTTTTTTTTTCAATTAAACAGGCTTATAAAAAATGTCTTATCAGCCGTAATGGTACCGCATCGGGGGCGGGTAAAATGTTTTTATTTTTATAAAATACATCGCGCATCGGAAAAATCTAATACTTTGTCCCGTGATTAAGGAAGGTTATTCCTATCATTAGAAAAATAATCAAGCATATCTAAAAAAATCATCCATTCCCTATTAGCTAGAAAATATTTAATACTTACTGTTAAAATTTTGAATTTTGTTCTTTAGTCACGGATCTAACCTAGTTTTATTATCAGCGATAAAATAAAGACTTCATGGCTATTACTTCTAGTATGAACGATTTAACCGATCGGTTTTCGAACGCATGAAAGCAAATTAAGTAACTCAAGGGAATTATAAGTATAACCGCACAAAATTTGGACTCACAAGAATAAAAAAAAAGGTCATGATTGGAACAAACTACGTGTATTTAAATTAATACAATACCGAGCCAGAAGTCAGACAAGAAAGTAGATGAAAATGGTAATGATAGTAACGGGATGCCAGCCTATCGCCCAAAGCATACCTAATACTATTTCCTTAGCCGTCTCTCACGATATTCACGGAAGAAATGGAGATGTGTTATTTTAAACCCAAAATCACACGACACTAAACAGTTCACAGATACAGCTGTGCAATTAACAGAAAACTTTCAAATAGTTGAAAAGGTTTTTGAAAAATTGGTACGAAATAGTGAGAAGTCTCCAATGTAATGTACAGAATTAAAAAAAAACATTCACAAATTATAAAGGGCACTTACTGGATTTTCAATTACAGTAGTGTTGCCAGGTAATATGTCACTGGGGCACGTAATGTCTTTGGTCGTGCTGGTAGATATTACGCCATCGGTGTGGTCAATGGTTTTGTTCACCATCTGTGTTATGGCTAGATTGAGGCATACTCTCATGGTGTATGCGTTGCACACTCCAAGGAGACCCATAACACCAAGAATGTAGCGTTGAGGAATGTAGCAACCTGAAAAAAAAGACAATGAATTTTTACTTGTGTATAGTTACTACAGATGTCCAAGTTGCGAAAAGATATACCTATGTATACATAGTTTCAAAATCTCGGAAATAAAAAATCATATGAAACGTTTAAATTTTAAACACTTATCGCTTAAATTTTGGACATTATTAAACATTCATACGAAAATACGAGTTTTCGTAATTTTCAAATGTGAAATAATTCTCGATTCTGGTAAGTTTGTCTTGGCGCCTTGGTGATAACTTCTATGAGAATTTCTATGAACATGAATGAGTTTGTGTGTTGTTTCTTGCTGTTATGTAGTTTGTTCATTTACTTTGGTAATGCATAGAGCCAATTTTGAGTTGCCAATCAAATAAATACACAAAACATTAATCTATCAGTAAGCTACTCTAGATAAACCTCTCGATAAAATTATCAAAACTCAGACGCTACAAATTAAAACGGGGCATAGTAACCTTATGCAAATATGTTTGTTTTGTTGAATTTGTTACAATCACCCTAACAGCCATTTGCATGTTTAGGGTTTCTAATAAAATTATGCACAACGAAAGATAACAAAATTCCCAACATGGTTGAGTTTATTCATGGCAAGTTTATGTAGTACAAGGGCAACATTTTAAACTTTTCCACTTTTTTCATAATGATCTTTGAATTAAAGTTGTGATACTAAAAAACTTCATTTAAAATGCTCGACTTTATCATTGCTCCTATTTCTGAGTAAGTCACGTAAATTGGACGTGTTTTTAATATTCAGCAGGTTTTAAAGTTAAATATTTACGCAACTTATTATTTTAAATGAGCTTAGCAACTAATTTGAAGTACCTACTTATTCATACTCTACTGTGGTTAATCTCAGAACATCCTAATTTACAACTATAAAACGTTATTTGGCACAATGATTATGAAGAAAATCTTTTCCTTTCAAACACAACAATTAATGTTAGGTAAATTATTTATGACTGTATGTTTAAATCCATCAAATTAATATTCACTCGCATTCTCCACTATAATGTTATATTAATTAATATGATTATTATTCTAATCTTAATTTTACAGATGCAAAAATCTCTCTTTGTTTGTATGTTTGTTACCATTTCACGTGCGAACCGCTGCACAGATCACGATGAATTTAAATATTAGATAAGTAGTTTGAGATCCGAAAAAAACCAAGCTAATTATAATATCCTATCGTTACAAATGCATAGTTTAGAAAACATGTATCTAACCAACAAAAAAATGATAAAGCCTTTTTGCTGATTGTACTTTTTGGCAAATGTTCTTCATTTTATTTATTTATTTTGACTACAGATAAAATGACAGACAAACAAAGAAACAAACATTAGGATAGGCGAAACTGAATGAAAGCTTGTAAAAACCTTTAGTACAATCAATATGACATACATTGTAACTAAATACCCTTGTATGAGAGATTATAACATCGGTGACACCGCAGCGTACTGCAGCGTATTAGATATAGGAATACAGATGTAGTGAGAAACTATTTTCCTTCGTAAATGTTCGGAAAACTTCGTATTTATCGTTTTCTCTCAAATGGCTTAGGTACCCATTTTAAAGGTAATTCATTCCGTAAAATATATGGTAAATATCCAGTTTTAAATAATAATTGGAATTGTTTTAAGTAATAAAACGATAAATACGAACTTTTCCGAACATTTACGAAGGAAAATAGTTTCTCACTACATCTGTATGTAGGTATAAACAAATGTCTAAGGGCCAATATCACTGTAATCCACACAAACAACTTTCGATCTTGCGAAAGCTAAGTATCCAGACTTGCCTTTACCACAGTATCGTATTTCTGGCTTGTTTTGATTTCTATAGATTCGTTTATACTATATGTCTCGGTCAGCGTAATGGGAATCTTAAAATAATATTGAACCTATTCCTGTTACCTACGTGAAACATTAAGTTTACGTTGAACATAATAATAAAAAGTTTTATTTAAAAATGCTTTTATTGTAACTTTCGCCGTCCTTTGTCTTTTGTTTATGGACAATCAAAAATAAGTAATATGGTTAATGTAAATCAGCATGGCTATTACGAGATCTGGGATGACTAAGAACGCTACTCTGCCTGTAAAATTTTGTTGCACGTTGTAAAATGAATGAAAAAAATAAAACTGACCAACCATTAATTAAGGAATAATTTAAATTGCCAGGACTTAATTATTCTTACGTCAAACTGTGAAATAGGATGCTCTAATAAACGTTTCGTTTAGAGGAATCCGGAAATATAAAAACCAATTTAATGTTTTATCAAGGATATACCTATGAAATGGTTCACTAGTTGGGTATACACGTCGTATGAATAAAATTTTAACGAAATATTTTATTACGTTTTCTAGCATTTGAAATAATTTTATCTGTTTTTATATTACGGCCTTAGTTACGGTCTTCTTAAATGCCATGAAATGTTAAACTACAGTGGTTATAGAGTTAACAGTTTTCATAAATTCGTTGAAAAAATAATGCCTAAAAATAAATAATAATGATCGTTTTTGCGGCTTCATTTTTGTGCTAATAAGTAGTTGAGTACCTAATATTCATAGTATACCTACATAGCGAGGTCAAAAAACAGGTTACACAAAGGTTTTTGCTTAGTGCTAAAAAACATAAATTATGTATAGGCCGTAAAGTTACGACTGCTGCCCAAAATGTCGTAGGTATTTGTTAAATATAATATTAGAAAAATACTCTTATTTAATAACTACTAATACTTATACATAATTAGGTACATATATCACTTTTAACGTCTTCTAATAAAATTCAAAACTGCTTGGCTCTGATTCTGACCACTAACTCGCTAATTTATTTTTATACCAACTTTAATAACTACGTTTTATCGAGAACATTTTGTGTGCCATTTTGTTCTTATTGTTAGCAGTATGCGGTTTTAGCAAAATAGCGTTATCAGTCTAAACCTCGGGCCGAACCGCTTGTTTTGCCACCGCTACCTAATTATAATGTGAAAAATTAAAATGGTATCAGGTTTTTGTCAAACTGAGAGGAGGCTTGTGCTGTCAGTGGGACGTATTTGAGCAGTTTTTGTTTTTAGTTTTTGGAACATTTTAACAAAAGCCGTCTTTACTGATTTGGTATTGACAGTAAACCGAAATTAAGTAGCCCAAAGAACTGGACTAATGAAATTCGTAAAAAAAAAAAAAATCTCCTGAAAAACTACAATATATGCGTTAATGATAATGACTATGGCAGGCTCACTGAATGTCTGATGATAGAAAAAATATGCCAAACGCTCGCCTACAGAAATACATCATGAGGCTGCATGTGTGCATGATAAAACATTGTGCACTAAGTGCACCATGATAACGATATAAGTCTTGTATTAATATGTATTTTTTACTTACATTATATGTACAACAAGCTAGTACTCCCTACTAAGGTAGGTAGAGCTCATGAAACGTTATTTCGTCAAAAATATTACCATTTCATGCTTTGCAGCATAATTTTATGTTGGAACATAGATTAAAGAAGAACAATAATGACTGGTTGCTAGCCATCAATCATGAAGATCATTAAAAGCATGTTTTAGATATAAAATATTGAAGTTTTATCAATTGTCACATAACGTGCAGACAGATAATTTCGCAATTGTTATCTACTACTTGTCGAAGATAGCCGCGGCGCCTACTTAAAGTGTTCAAAGGATCAGTGATATTTTGCTAATATTTATTAAAAAAAGTTGAACTTCGCTCACAGAGTCAGAAAGAATGTAAAGCTCACCATTTTGCAAAAAGGACGTATTTATAAATAGTCGTACATTGATACGTATCAAATGATACTTCGTCATTTTTATTTGCTTGTATTGCACTGATAAGAAAAGGCAAAAGGACTAATTATTACATTATGAGTTACATCAAGCCTAAGGTTTATCAAATCAATGAATTTTACTTTATCTGTGAATCCTTCATATTTTCTTATGACATGGTTTTCATTGAAGCGTAACATTATAAAATATTGTTGTTTAAATGAAAGAATAAAAATGACAAAAACAAAAATTGGTATGATTCTCATTTTTCAATTTTAATGGCACATTATGCTGAAATATCAGAGACGACGTAAAAAAATGTAAATACATAACTTGCAATAACTATTTTGATAGTTAACCCCTGTTCAATTTATCTAATTACTATTTCTCTCCATCACTTAATATTAATTAATACGGTCAATCCCCCATAGATATGTCTGCTTTTTAACACTGCAACGTACCTACTTGCATACGTTACGTTATTGATACTCATTGATTCATTTATTTCGTTCAAGAAATCACATTGTACTAAAATAAATTATTTATTTTGTTTAGTTTTTGTTTAGTTTTAATTGTAGTTCTAGTGTATTGTTCGTTATATTTTTACATTACATTTATTGTAATTATGTAAGTATGCTTTGTACTTTTTGTGATACCGACAGATTATATAGTAATCCCATGTACATCATTTATATTTATTTATATTTGTAAAGTATACATCATTTATATTTAAAATGACAATGTAAATGAGTCAAGAAGGCACATGTCCAGCTAATCTCTTCTATTTTACACTCCGTAAAAACTTACTACTAGTAGACTTGAAAAATAATTCTTTGAAAAGATCGATAACTCTAACTAATGTTAAGCAACGTACTGATATAGTTTTAAATTTACACCATACCGTTCCTGTATTTAGGTAGGTAGGTATGTACCAAAAATTTTTTTTTGTGATGTTTTAAATAAAAATGAACATAAAATACGTTTTCCTTTCTTTCTTAAAATTTTCCAAATACCTACTCAATTAGGAGACCGAAAGTATTTAGATAGACACCAGATAGTTTTCTGAATATCTGAGCTAACAGTATATGTGATTTCTTTTGCAGTTTGTGTCACTAAAATACTTACATGATCGCAAAAATCTGGTGAAAGAAGTATCTTTCGGTCGGTTATCCTTTGGCGCCTGTTGCCCCAACAAGTGATGCGCTTGCGCTTTTGTTTCCAGGTTTTCTTCCATTATTATAATATTATACTACAAAGTATCACAGCACTTTACTTATTTAAACTTCTATAAATGTCGCCCCTATAATTTCTGCAATAAACAAGTTTGTATTTCAATTTATTCACACATTAAAATATTAAATAACGACGAAATTAATTATTAATACCTAAATAAATGTAATGAACACAATTCTTATTCAATCACAAGTACACAAGTTACATGATTTGTTTAAAACTGTTTACATAAAATCGGATTCGCACACGAGTACATCCCACCGTGGACAGAGAGCACTGCTAGCCTGCGTGTTCGCAAGCTTTACAAACGTGTTTACCGATATGTGTCTCGCTGTAGGATCAGCAGCACATGGCGAATTGTCATTGAGTTTGAGTTACGTTTGTTGATGTCGGCACCAAACCCACGAGGCTGGCGACCTTGGGTGAGCAGGCCGGCAAAGGTACATTGTTTTAGGGTCAGCGATACCGCCATTGGTACGATTTATCGTGTTTCCAACCAGAACGCTGCCTGCTGTTGCTTTGTGCACTGCATAAACTTGTTTGGCGTTAGTGTGTTGTCTGTATGCAGCTTCAAAATCTTAACCTTCGCTGTTTCTTGTTGGTATTAGTCACCACTCATTCATTACTAATCTGATTTCAAGTATGAACAAAAAGCACGTATTATTTTTAGTAAAGAAGTTCAACTAATACGAAATGTAATGCGGCATTCCCTGGATATTACCAATTTCCCTTGGGACTAAAGTCTGAGATGTTTAAATTGTTACTAATCACTTCTGTAGCAATTGTTCTGAAAACAGATTTGTTTCCAATGAATTAATCAAATGGACACAATCAATCATTTTAAGTCTTCGTGAACCAGTTCCAATTCTCAGAAGTCTGGCAAGGAAATGTATCAGCTTAATGCTAAACGAATACGTATATACTTACTTCTTGGAAGTGTGTTAAATGTTTTCCTAGCGACACTTTTATCATGTGACTGTAGAGTCAAGGGTCGTACTCTATTGATATAAATTTTATTGCATCAATCAATTTCAACTTGTAAAGTTAACCGTATACACACCTATCTACTTAATTATCATCGCTAGAGTTGAAAGCATTTTTTTTTTAGGATAATTCGGATCTGTAATTTTCATGTGTGTACATTTAGCTTAATACCTAGCTGTCCAGTGCGTCCTGTTATTGGCACATTGTAAGTGTTCGCAACTTTGTCTGCAAAGAAGTCATTTTTCCAAACTAAGCTTGAGTTGCGCTTTCCACAAACTGACCACACAGGTTCATAGTTTATTTGTTTGTTTGCTGAAGCGCATCTCAATTTGGGTGAACTGAACTTTAAAATTTAAGTTTCCACGTAGGTATTTAACAAGTTACTTGATTTTTTATTTACTTATTTTGCATGCATACATGACGCCCGTACTGTCAAATGAGTAGACCGAACACACGATACGTTACATTGTCAAAATCATGACTTTTTCATGTTTTGCAGCCACTTCTAGCATATTTTTAGGTTTTAAGTATGTTGACTAAAGCATACCGAAACCTGTTTATCCACAGTCGCCAACTACTAGTTACTTATTTTATCTAATACTAGCTTCTGCCCGCGGCTTCGCACGCGTTAAATTCGGGCTAACACAGAAAAGATTTCGGAATTATTATTAGGAAGCGCCCGCCAGAATAGCCAGCAGACATTAGATTTTTTCCTACTTTCTCGATACAAACTTATCGTCATATTTTGGAAAATTCAAACAAAATCTTATAAATTGTAGCCTACGTGCTATTCTGATGTATAAGCTACATTACTGTAAAGTTTCATGAAAATCCATTCAGTAGTTTTTGCGTGAAGGAGTAACAAACATCCATCCATCCATCCATACATCCATCCATCCATACATCCATCCATCCATACTCACAAACTTTCACGTTTATAATATTAGTATGAAGTATTTTATTCAGTTATCTTGTAAGGTATGTCATTGTTGGGAAAGCTTTTCTCTCAAGCTCTAGTTTTAGGCTAAATTTATACTTTTAACCCAATGCATTATATTTCATTATCATTTTATGTAACGTTGGACTTTTTTGACGGCCGGATAGCCCAGCGGTTAGAGAACCTGACTGTGAAGCTTAAGAGGGCGCACACATTTTTTACGAACGTAATTATCAGATCAGGCGGGGAAGAGAAATTCAGGGGCAGGGCAGGAGTAAGAGGCACCACAGACCATAACTCGTCGAGTTATGAGTGATTATGGTCTGTAGAGCCCTCTTATCCCTGCGTTTCTCTTCCCCCACCTGACCTTAGTGGTTTTGGACCAATGTTTAAAAAATCGTGAAAAATAAATTAACTCATATTTAGCCATGAAAAAAATATGGTTAGACTAAACATATTCTGTAAATTCACAATAAAATTGTTTCATTTGTAATTATAATAAAATCAATGAGAAAAAAAATAAAGTAATAGTTCAACTTTGAAATTATGTACAATGATATTTGAATAATAAAAACCAATAATTTGATGCATGTCTCTCCGTTAATCCCCAGTAGACTATATTGTCTATCAGATAATAACTAGTTTA
This sequence comes from Adoxophyes honmai, assembly GCA_005406045.1. Lineage (NCBI taxonomy): Eukaryota > Metazoa > Arthropoda > Insecta > Lepidoptera > Tortricidae > Adoxophyes > Adoxophyes honmai. The sequence goes on along the minus strand of BHDV01006389.1, from coordinate 154,586 downwards.
TATCGTTTATGGTAAATTTTAATGGAAAATTTTCAAGTGAAAGACAGCTCTGACGCGTATTTTTGTGAAAACCCTTCAACAAATTGGCTAAGTAAAAGAAATCTGTGTTGCTAATAAAATATTTCTTTCCGTTAATCCCTAGAAAAAGAGTTGATTTATATGTTACAGTAGTTTTTCTTTAAAAACTTAAGGATTTATAGCTTTCTAAAGCATTTGAAAATCAACAAAATCACCGAATTTTGTGTGCACCCTCTTAAGGTCCCGGGTTCGATTCCCGGTCGGGGCAGATGTTTGTATGATGAGTACGAATGTTTGCTTTCGAGTCTTGGATGTTTATCTATATATAAGTAAGTTTATCCGTTGTCTAGTACCCATAACACAGGCATTAAATTGCCTACTTTGGGACTAGGTGATTGGTGTAAAAATTGTCCAGTGATACTTGTCCAGTGATACTTTAAAGAACAAAATGACCGTATTGTATGTCAGTTAAATGACCTTTCCTGACTGTGCATAAATCGCCAGTTTCAGTACAAAAGGTGGTAACTCAAAGAGCCTATGCATTCCAATTTGACTCATGATAGCAAAGTCGTAAAATCAAATTACGATAACTTTAAAATTGAGATGTGTAGTTTTACGCTTAACGGTGACAACAATAGGTGCGATAAATTAACCATGCTTGAATCGTAAAAAGGCAGTATACGGACTAACAATCTGTAGTACTCGTACTCTGGAATGGAATGAAGGTGAAGCTGTTATTCTTCAAAAACGTAGCTCAAAATTATCAAATGAGGAAAACGTGATAGGTGTTGTATGTACAAGTAGCCGGGAAAATGCTTGAACCTTGTTAATTAGCCTAAAACCTAGTATTTGTGCTGACTCAACCAAACACGAAAAAAATATGGCCATTTCTAGGCCACGTAACGTGAAATGGACATGGTTTTGACTTTAAGCGTTTCGTATGTTCTACCTATCCCGTTTGAGAATACAGGCGTAATGTGCACACATTTTATAATTTTCTCTGTAGTTTTTATTATTTCTGTATGACGCTACATTACACAAAAACTATTTTAAACTACTCTTACAAGTAATAATTATGACATCAGTTTCAATTTGTTATTCCATCAATCTCGCAAAGTGTTACTTTATTTGTGAACACGATAACCTGATAAAAAGTCTTATATTTAGGTCATTTACATATTATTATACTGATAACAACCGCGATAACGTTTCGTGGCCCATTTAAAAGCGGTTTCTTTCATGCCCCAGGTGTTTTCAGGGAGACTGAAATAAATAAATTATCCAGTAGCGTCTTCTATTTGAATTTCTAATGCAATTAATTGAAAACGTTATACGGTTGCCATTGACCTGATAGAAATTTATAACTATATCTAGCCTGGGTCGGTATCCCACCGCTGCAGGTCAAAGGCCAGAAATATCGCAACATAAATATGGAGTCCCCATGTGGTCCCGGGTTAGAATAGCACCTCCCCCCTTTCTTCCCGTGGGCGTCGTAAGAGTCGACTCTGGAAAAAGGTTAGTGTATTGTGGGCGATGGGCTAGCAACCTGCCACTGCAATATCGCGTTTAGCCATATGGTTACCCTGAAATCGCTAAAAGTGGCATTGGATTTTTGAATTCGCGTGCTCTGCCTACCCCTCTTGGGAATACAGGCGTGAGAATATGTATGTATGTATGTATAAATATGGAGGAGGCTGCGGTGTTTCTCGCTTTTGAAAAAGTTGCGACCATGCACATTGTTAGGATTTACGTCAGTGTTAAGCTGCCAGCCTATAACCTTCAATAAAATACTAAGGTAGGTAAGTACCTTAATTATGGAGACATATTTTAAAAGAAAAACACTTTCTTCGATCATAAACACGATTATATCATAATACACATATTAGTAGGTAAATCATAATAATACGAACTCAAACTTACGCTTTACTCATACTACTCCAAGTTAAATAAACCTACTTAAAGTTACACATTAACATTTTATGAAACATTAGAACCATTTGTTTAAACTCTACCGTGACCTTGTACGTTTTTCGATTGCGTCGGGTGTTATGTAATTGAGACACAGTTTTTTTACTGATAAAAATTCAAGTCCGTATCTGGCATAACTAGACTCTTGAACTACAGGCGGCACGAGTATTGACTAGCGGTCGCTACTCAACATTCATGCGGTAATTTAACTAAAAAAACCGTGTAAAAAATCAGATACAGAAAATAAACGAGAACATAATCTAGACTCATGTGTTGAAACCTCCTGGTTAACATTGAAATGTCATCCCCATTTTTTATAAATAAATAAGAATGAAAAATGGTTCAGTATACTGAAACAAAATTTGTATACATATAACATAAACAGTGGCGTAGCTAGCATGGGTGACACCCGGGGCGGATATTGTAAAAGGCACCCCCCCCCCCC
>BHDV01006389.1:90247-138056 GCA_005406045.1 Adoxophyes honmai | reverse complement strand
GCCTAGTTTGGGATCCGCTAGGTAAAACTTAATCTGTTTTATGTATATATGGTACTCAAATAAAGAATTTGAATTTGAATTTGAAACAATTTCGTGACCTTCGTACCTGGGAAGGAATGGCGGCGGCAAGGGTGAGATGCTACAGATATCAGCAGGGACTTTAGAGAAAAGCAGGGACTGCAAGGGTTTTGGGATACAAAATTGCACCTCGTTATGTGGTTACCTCGCTCAGCTATCGCCCTCATTCGCAAGGACGGCCACGCACGTTCCTGTCGGACTATAGCTATATAGAGTACTTATTCCAATAAAAACTAGTTGTAGTACTCCATTTATTCACTTCACTAGAACTTACATTTAAACTTACCGATAGTAGTGTAAACAATTCGTCCAGTTTTAATGGTATGCCAACCTTTTTTCACGCATAAGTCGCAAATAGCTCCGGATGCAAAAGAAAAGAGCAGCATGGCAACAAAAGGCAAGGCAGTCAACGATCCCGTCGTTACAATGTTGAACTTGAGTACGTCGTGAGTGTACTTAGGCAAATCTGATACCATTGCGTAGAGACCCCAGTCGTGGCCAATCTGCAGAAAAGATGGATCCCTTGATGCTACAAACATGGACAACACCTAATGTCTAACGAAGACAGGTGCTTCCTTGTGATCTTATCAACGTTGATTTTAACCATTTGGGACAAAGGTGAGTATGGGCATAGATTTTAAATCTGGCAATGGTTCCGTCGTAGGTGTATTATTCGACACATTTATGCCGTCATCGTTGCTTTTGATCCACAATTCTGCATTATAATTCACAGACGGTAGGGCAAATGCATTTTCACCTAAAACTATGCTAGAAGTAGCTGCGAAGCGTGATGTAGTCATAATCATGGTTGTGACTATGTCACGTTTCGTGTGCTCTGCCTAGCCTATTTGGGATCACAGACGTGATTGTATGTATGTATGTTAATCCATTTTAGCACTAGCTGGGAGGAAAACCAATGTCGATTGTTAAACACTTGGTAAAAATCGTCACTATGTAGTAAAGTCAATTAGCAACAAACAAGCTGATAGATTTACGGTACGTTGTTACTTACAGAGGCGAATATTAGAGCCCAGACAGGTGCAGACCTTATGATAGCTTTCCATGGCACAGGATCCTTGGATTCTTTATTTTCTGCAATCGTCACATTCTCTTTGAGGTAGTCCAGTTCCTCTCTGGTAATGAAAGGATGGGTATCTGGTGAGCTGTAGCAGAACAGACTCTGGAGATTTAAGAGTAAATATTAACGTAAGCCTGTTTAGGAAGTATGCTCGCGCTTTAATTTTTTTTTAATCCCTAAATCGAGCTTCCCATAACTCGACTGTCTTTATCTCTTTGTAGACTAATAACGTCAAAAAATGATTATCTAACGAAAGCTGTAATGGTGATTATATTTCTAAACTTACCCATAAAATAAACCAGAATACACCAAAACCACCGAAGAAGTAGAAGACGTAAGCCCAATCTCTGCCTCCAGAGAGTAAGTACCCTGACACGACAGAACCAAAAACATTTCCGATTTGTCCGCCTCCAAATACAACTGCACTATGAATTGATCTTTCGTGTGGAGGAATCCATTTAGCCAACATTATCATCAGCCCTGGCATGGTAGGACCCTGCAATAGATTGTACATAAATAATATCCGAATTGAATTGAAAAGTATGGGAGTTTCCAATTCCAATAAGCATTGTCTCAAGTTATCTTGTGCTATCTGTGTGTTTTATTTCACTGTAAATGAGTCTGACGGGAGTTTTAAGACATTTTGCAATATTTGATAAACTTAAATTGTTCCCGAGTAATCGAAGGATAATGTTGCAGGCCTGTAACTTAACATACAATCGTGGCAAAATGATGTTTGAAAAACTACACAAAATTTGGCTGGGTATACCCGTTCTTTTCGAATTACCTCTCCAATACCTTGAAGAATTCGAAAGACGAAGAGCCACGGAGCTCCGCCTGCCCTGATCACAACTGGGGTAAGAAATGTGAACAAAGCTGTGCTCAGCAGCCCAACGCCAACAATCCACTTGCCGCCGTATCGTTCAGCCAAGTACCCGCCCGGGACTTGGGTCGACGCATAACCATAGAAAAATGCGCTTAAAAGAAGACCTTGTGTTTTCTCGTCCCATTCAAAAATGGCATACTGAAAATAAGCATTTCATTATAATTATATTAGTACGACTCATGTGGGTTTGTGTCGCTAGAGGCGAATAAGGAAATAGTAGGATATACTTATTATACCCTCAAGAATCTCTGCAAGTCAACCTTTGTATGATAGAAAAGAGTAATTTATTACGAACGAACCAATAGACATTTTATGAAGTTTAGTACCATATTTTCAAACAAATTTAAAAACAGGAGAGGAATACTCACTGGGTTTTCAACCACTGTGGCATTAATATGAACTAGATCACTCGGGCATGCTGCTTCTGATGTGTTATGAAACTTTTCCATAATTTCGTATTCCTTCGTTCTCTTCACCATTTGAGTAATGGCTAAGTTGAGACACACCCTCATGGTATATGCATTGCATACTCCCAAGAGACTGAAAATGCTTAGCACAAAACGTTGTGGAATGAAACAATCTAAAAGGTGGTAAAAATAAAATTTAAGCCTCTGCGTATATACTTCTGTTGATTATACGATGTTTGGTGTAACTTAATTTTGAATGTAAGTTGTATAAGTTGACATGTAATTGTGAATATAGTACCTATCATCATCATCAGCCTATATATACGTCCCACTGCAGGGCACAGGCCTCCTCTCAGTATGAGAGGGCCTATACCTATACAATACATATTTTGTGTATAGATAACGTTAGGATCATTGGAGGACTAATCGTTTGCTTTGGTTGCTGTGGATTCTTTTTTGTCAACAAAGGTTACATTTATTTTTATACACTGTTAGTTAGTTCCACTGAATACTTACATGTTCTCAGTGCCCGTGTAAGTGCATTATCGAGCAGTTTTGGCTCTGTTGGTGATTTTTCTGGCAGCAAGTTTAACACTTGCGTACCTACTTCAGCGTCATTTCCCATTATGGTTATACTTGGTTTTTAAGCCGAGTCTGAAAGATGTTTTTTTATGGCTTAAATAATATCGCCCAATACAGGAAAGTAACAATTTAGTTCAATTTGCTATGAGTGTTCATATTTCTAAAAATACTCACCTAAGATAAAGCAGATCTGTTCGTTTTCATGAAATTACAACATGTTATGTGAAAATACACAATATTTTACAAACGCAAATAAAGTCGGCATAGTTTCAACCGCAAAACTGGCATCAAACAAGTTTGCAAACCTCCATCAACGTACTTACTGATACGTTTACCTGTGGGATTAAAAATGTCACCCACTGAACAAATGGCATATATTTTTTTAGAGTTACTCGGTTTGGGTTTATAGCACCACATAATTTATAAAGTCAATTGTTCTTGTTTTAAAGTCGAAATAAAATGTATACAGATTCAGTTATTGATAGAGAAATCAAATTTGTAACATATTTTGTGTTAACAGAGACAAAATTCTACGAACTATACTAGAGACCGATAGGTACTTAAAAGATGGTAAACAATCTTGACGTGTCTTTTTATTTAAACATACACTTTATAAATCAAAATCTTTACATTTTACAATTTAGGTATTAAAAAATCATTTACTTTCATAATTGAATTGTATATTGTAACGATTTTCATTTTTAGACTGTGTATTTCAATAAAAAGACATGTCAAGATTGTTTACCATGTTTTAAGTACCTATCGGTCTATAGTTTAAGTAAACGCCAGAATGAAATAACGAGTCGCAGATTACTAAATAACATTGTTAGCTACATTAAGCATATTGTGTGCTCTTTTATAGAGTTCAAGAAAAACGTCCAGCGAGACGATTATTGAAATACAAAAAGAAAATAAAGATGTCTATTAGTATTATAACAGCGCTTGAAACATTTCGCTATGAATGCGGAATTCAACGATTTACTACACACACACACACACATTCTCACGCCTGTATTCCCAAGAGGGGTAGGCAGAGCACATGGATTCAAAAATCCAGTGCCACATTTAGCAATTTCAGCAGGGTAACCAGATGGTTAAACGATTTACTATTTGATTTGAATTATCTTTTAAAATTGATAATGATTCTTAGCAATAAATTAATCACTTTTTGTAGACTACCTAAAGCAATAATTAAAATCAAATATAATTAAATAAAAGTGGTAACTACGGATGTTAGGTGAGACTAAATATTATAAATTTATCAAAACAAACAATGGCATCACATGTTTGCAAACTGATATTGTATTATGTTATCAATATGTGTACAGGAGAATGCTACAGTTTATGCTATAATTGAAATTAATGGTGTAATTAGCGAGATCAAAGTATGTAGTTGGGAAACGTCAGACTCATAGACAATGCTCAAAACCATTGGTAAATGTTACGGTGGTACTACTCAATAACAATTGAGTATATATATATGTTCTCCTGACCGTATTCGGTCACGGCGGCTGCTTCAACTCCTTAGATATAGCAGTAATTGTTATTCAGTGTATTCGTTTACTAATTACTAACTACAGCCGGCTTAGCTCGGCAAGGCGCGAGTCAAGTCGCGGGTTAACCCTTAACCACCTACGTCCTATTTCTGTAAAATAACAACCTACGTGCGGTCCTAGAGACCGCTCGTGAATAATCATCTCAAATTCGGGATCTGCAATAGCAAGATAGCATTTTAACGAGTAAAATACTCGTTTATGCTTTAGACTTTTATTTTAGAACTTCAAATAACATAAACTATAATAAAATCTTGAGATATGGCATAATCTTTCAAGAGTGGTAGATTTAACACAAAAATCGACTCTGATTACATTAAAAGACCTGATAGATATAGGAATTTAAAAAATCAACCTTTTTTTATTTATTTCTATAAAATAACGAGTTGAACTACAAAATTAAATAAAAAAATAGAGCATTTATCCTCAAATTCTACAAAATTGCAATTCCCAAGGATCCACGATTTTTCAAGGCAGTTGCAGCATTTTTCTTACAACATACCCCACTGAATCGGTTCCACGTCACTACAATCTACGTCTGACATATTCTTGTCATCTGATATATCCTGTAGCAACCATTTTTCTACATGTTTCACAAAAATAAACAAAATATATGGGTGAAAAAAATGACATAATCACCTACGAGCGGTCTCCGAGACGTCTCCGAGACTGTTAAAAAATACAGTAACCACCTACATGCGGTCTCACAGACCGCCGATGATGTTTTTTAACTCACCAAATCAAAATGAGCATACGTCTGAACGAGTCGACGGCACGGGCGGTACTGCGGGAGGGGCCGGCAAAGGTACAAGGACACGGACGCGTGTGCGACGAACTCGCGTTTAGTTATTGACAATTTTGAGTAATCTATTGTCTGAGAGACCGCACGCAGGTGGTTAAGGGTTAAACATCTCACTGTTGAACTGGAGACGTCCGAAAGTGAAAGGAAGTCTACCCACAATAGGCTTTGCACAGCAACACGCGCGAGAGGACACGCGCACTAGAACGAGATACATTACCTGTCATTTTCTGAAGTTTCTAAGTAGACAGTGACTGTGGTAAGCCGGCTGATCGCTACTTATCGCCTGTAATACTTACATAATAATTATGTATTATTATCCTACAACAGGCGTATGGTGACCGATTGAGAGATAGGACTTCTGAAATATTATTATTATGAAATATCTCTCTTTCACCGATGTCGTAAAAGCAACTAAGAAAAAAAGTTTTGCCTGAGCATTAGATTGTGATTTTATGGAGCTTTTTCAACGAATTCTATCAAAAACAAGTAGGTACTGTCGAAACAATAAAATTGATCTCTGGCCCACCGTAGAACGTTGTCACAATAAACGTTATAAAGATTTATAACGTTCACTGCAGTGTGGGTCATGAATCAATTGGTCGATATTACACCTAATGAAGTTTGTTAACTTGAGAAGCTTCATATATTACGTTAGAGACCTCCTTGAAATACTCCAGCTTGTAATATTGGAGCCTTTTGATCACGATCTGATCACAAGACAAGTCTCGTCGGTACTTGAAAATGGATGCTTTTCGGTAAGAACCATCATGTCTACCTTGTTGACGGATTGAAGTACCCAAGTATTTTGCAACTACTTGCTTCACCCGGACCATTAATTTTCGTAACAATACTTATACTCCGTTTATTTTAAGATTTGAATCGTAAATGTCAAAACCTCACGCATTTTTAAGTAAACACTTGTTGCATCGCTGCAAATTCTGATACCGTTTGTATTTAAATCATTATTAATAAACAATTAGACAGTAATTATTCACTAATCATACCTAGGTTTACCTTTGGATTCTAGAGAAAAAAACATTTTTTTTTTCGTTGAAATTTCAAATCTTAAAATAAACAGAGTATAATAATAATAGATATTATAGAGACTCAACATTGTAATTAAGTAGAAATATATTCATTGAATAACATAAAAATCAAGAAGTTACGTAGGCATATAAAATGTTACTATCATTATCAGTATATTAACTAAACTTGTGTCAAGATTGTGTTAATTTTATTTTAACATAATATATATTATTTATTGTTACGACCCAGTGCCAGAGCCCGCTTCTTACAAAGTTACATCTTTACGCATTTTTTGCGTAACATTTCGTTACCTGATGAAAATAGATGAAATAATATGATTGTGAGAGCAAAATAAATAAATCATCATAACGCTAAATTATTTACAAGTTCAGTCGATTAAGAATGATAAAAACAATACCCTAATTATCTAGTTTGCAAACAATGTTGTAGACATAAGTAGGTAATTAAACAATATGTTTTTCAAAATTGGGCCAATCAATTTTTTTCTGTTGATATTCTGTCCCGTAATTCAGGAGACAACTCTGACAAAGTTGCTTAGAAAAATATGTTGGTAATATACCTAGGTCTGGTTTTATTCCCATAGGGCGCTTGTGCACTGCCATGAATTTTCCGGTCCGGCCGTCCGGTTTTTCAAGGTCTGTCGTGCCGTCCCGCTCACGCCAATACAATTTAATGGAAGAGCAAGCGAGACGAGAACTCAATGAAAAAGCCGGACCGTAAAATTCATGGTAGTGCACAAACGCCCATAAGATGCCCACAAGGAAATGCTTTCATGACTGCAACAGTTTCCAACTTACTATGAAACTGTATCCTAGAAAATCACATTTTTGATGTGTGACTCAGGAGACTATTGCAATTAGGGATATAAAGTACTTGATTGGACCAATAAAATTATCTATGAATAAAATAAAATAAAAATTAATTGTCTTGCAATGTACCTACTTTATTTTGAAAAAAAAAAAACCTGTGTAAAGAAATATTTGAACTGCTTGCTTTTTATGTGTACTATAATAGTTATGTAAAAATTATAAAAGGAACAATAGAAGAAAACTGAAGATTTGGAAGAAGAAAGTAGTTTAATTATGCCTTTACGTCATGAAATATAGATAGTAAGCATTAGAAAGAATTAAAGCACTGAATGCTATTTTACCAACATAATTAAATGTGTGTTTTTTTTGTCAAATCTGCGCATCTCTAAATCACAATGTTAGCAATATGTCAGTTGTTCAGAAGCTGACTTTTAATCTTAAGAATAAACAAATCAGTGTATACATATAATGTTTAGTAACAGTTGCAAACTCACTAGATACCAGTGTTCATGCTGAAACTACGTGCGTGTTGTTTACATTAGAGCATTTGGTGATATTTTAGTCATGTAGTAAGTTTGTAAACCTTTAAAAGGGTTTATTGTAAGTTATTTTATCGGTACCTTCCTGAGTAATAACTTATTCAAAGATATGTAAGTCATACATTTTTATGAATTTATTTTTAAGAACTTCTTTTTTTGAAACTTTATATTATAGTGAAGTACAACTTGAGTTCACAATATCACATCTTTTTTTTTCAGCTCTTTAAGTTAGTCAAAACATTAGATGTAAGGTCAAAGATGGAGAACTCATCCGAAACGAAAACGCAAGTTCTGACCTTGCTAGCAGAAAAGCCTCAAAACCAACCAAAACTAGTAAATAATGCTCTCACTAGGACTTTAAAAAAATGTAAGTTTTCCTTAGGATATTTCGTGACATAAGGATCTGCCCATTACAGTTGCGCGCCTAAACTTTGAGCGTAAAACTACACATTGAGACTAATCTACCACTTATCACTCTCACTCTACTGTAACAAACTTAGCTGTGTACCTAGTATAGACCTAGTACCAGTTGCCGCTGAAAAATATTCCAACATTATAATATTCCCTTCAAGCAAGTTTGACATAACGGAAAATACGTTGTTCATATGACGATTTTTTATGTTTATTTAATACTATTTTTTGGATTTCTTGGGTTCTTAAGTCTCGACATTAGTCGTTATTGAGCAAAATCATACTATCAAGGATACCACATTTGCTGGTGTCAGTAGCCTACTCATAGGAAGCGGACTGGTTTGGCTTAATTAAAGAATAAGTTAATTTTTCTGAGACCCTTTACTTCTTTGCAGATTGCTTAATTCCACAACGCTTCATGCTAAGCATATTCGGACTCTTAGGAGTATGCAATGCTTTTACTATGCGGGTGTGCCTCAACCTGGCTATTACACAAATGGTGAACAAAACTAGGGACTTTTCAGTCGAGACAGCCTTTGACAACACTACAAATTCAGCTTGTCCAAGTGATTTTGTCAGTTCCAATGCTACTTTTGTCGAAAATCCAGTAAGTTTTTCTACATGAAGACACTCACTGTATTTTAATGCATAGTCTTTTCTAAAAAAATTGGCTATTGTAGCTTCTTCAAAATAAAAAGCTTCGTATAATGTGCAACTAATCTTAGAATTTACATTCACTACTTTTATTTGGGTTTGCACGCTTTTTTTATAAACTGTTCCTGCCTCAATTCTTGTCAACGACGATGTTTCTTTTCAGTACGGCATTTTCCAATGGGATGAAAAAACCCAAGGATTTCTTCTTAGTGGTTTTTATTATGGATATGCGATGACTCAGGTCCCTGGGGGGTACTTAGCTGAACGATGGGGCGGCAAGTGGACCCTAGGTCTTGGGCTCTTGAGTACTGCTCTGTTCACGTTCCTTACACCGGTGGTGATCAGGGCGGGAGGTGCACCATGGCTCTTTATTCTTCGCATTCTTCAAGGCATGGGAGAGGTAACCTAATAAGATATATCTTAGAGATAATCGATATTAAGTCGTAATTTAGTGACATAAGCAAGGGAGGTCCACTACACAGTTTAGGTAAACTCCGCAGCCGAGACCTCGTGAAAAATCTACGACAAACAGATAACGGTAGTAACAGACTGTAATATTGTTACGTCGAAACATGTCGGGAGCAGTCAGTCAGGACCTGCCAGAATACTATAATCATGACTTGACATAAAAAACTAATTTTTAAGATTGCCTTACCTAAGTGTCAGTAAGTCTTATGCAACATACATTGCTTACCCAAATTCAAAAACGCTCATTGCTGTATTTCAGGGACCTACTATGCCAGCTCTCATGATAATGCTGGCTAAATGGGTGCCACCACATGAACGTTCACTTCAGTGTGCTCTAGTATTTGGTGGAGCGCAGATCGGAAATATTTTCGGTTCATTGATGTCTGGATACTTGCTCTCTGGGGGCAGAGATTGGGCCTACGTTTTTTACTTTTACGGTGGCTTTGGCTTGATTTGGTTTATCCTGTGGGTAAGTCTGCGTTTCTATTGTTCCTTTGAAATTTCACATAACTTACTTACCATATAAAAACTTATTAAATTGTATTCCAGAGTCTCTTCTGCTACAGCTCGCCAGATGTGCATCCATTCATAAAACAAGAAGAACTAGACTATTTAAAAGAAAATGTGACGGCAGCAGACAATAAAGAAACTAAAGATCCAGTTCCATGGAAGGCCATTATAAGATCTGCTCCAGTATGGGCTTTAGTATTAGCAGCTGTAAGTGGCCATACTTCATACCTACCCACGTATAACTTAGGCGTTCGTAGGTGTTATAAACATGTCCTGAATGTTTATGAATGGCATGTTCAGCTCGACCTAAATTATCAGCGCAATGATCAAGCAAATCTATCTAGTATTCACCATAATGTCGCCTTCATCTAATGGTGAAAATTCAGTCTAGATAATGTTAAGAAAAGTTTTGCTTCGAAACCTCGAAATCGTTTACCCTTTAGGGTACAAGCCAGTGGAAGATAAATACGTTTTAATCTTAACTCAGTCTTGTTAGGTACTAATTGCGCACTCTAACAATATTTAAATAATATTACACATAAGTACACCATTTTGATAATATTTTTTTCCGTAGGTTGGTCATGACTGGGGCTACTATACAATGGTGACAGATCTGCCAAAATACTCCCATGACGTGCTTAAGTTCAACATAGCAACCACTGGCTCGCTAACCGCATTGCCATACGTAGCCATGTGGGTCTGCTCCTTCATATTTGGCATTTGCTGCGACTTGTGCGTGAAGAAACGTTGGCACACCATTAAAACTGGAAGAATAATCCACACTACAATAGGTAAATCGAAAAAAAAAACGTTAATTACAGTGGTATATTTTCTATTAGTACAGAACAATCTATGTAATCTTATTTAGTTTTTTAGTTAGATGTTAAATTTGGGAGTGACAGGGGATTATTCAATATTTATGTCATTATTGTGTCTTCCTTTTCCGGATTCTGCACAATATTCTCCTCAGCTATCTTTGAAAATTGTGCGGAATCGCAAATTGGAACAAACAATAATGGCTTAAATGTCGAATAATTCTTGACAAATCTGGTACCAAATTAGACAGAAAAATTTATAACTGCTGCATCAGATCAACAGTTTTGCGACATACCTTTCTAATAAAATTATGATGTTTCAGCGGCAACGGGGCCAGCAATATGTATAATCCTAGCATCGTATGCGGGATGTGATAGAAATGCAGCCATGGCATATTTTATATTATCTATGGCTTTGATGGGTGGATTTTATGCTGGAATGAAGGTAAGTAAATTGTAAATTTTAAGGCATGACATCAAGAGGTGAAAGTAATGGTTTCTGTGAATTTGAATTAAGCTATCACACTATCATAGCATAGCAAAGAAGGTCTTGTTATGCAGTAAGACATCTTTGTAAACTGTCAACATTATGACAAGTACATTTTTACTTCCAGGTGAACGCCTTAGACTTAGCACCAAATTTTGCTGGCTCCCTGACATCGCTGGTGAATACCACGTCCACCTTTACTGGCATCGTTACACCATTCCTCATCGGTCTACTGACGCCTAATGTAAGTATTATTAATAGGCTTAGGACTTTTGGATGCTCGCCGTGGTTCTAGAATCCATGGAGTCGCCATTATCTTAAATATTTTTGACAACGTCAAATCAAAGTGTAAAAATAAGTATCATGATTTATGCCGATATATCAGTTTCTAATTCATTTTATCATAACTCTACACAAGTTACAGTACCTCATCGGAGTTTCAATAGTGCCGTATAAAAAATGCCTATTAGCTGCGAGAAGATATTTTAGTTTTAATTAAATATAGTAAATTATTATGTTTAAGCTAATACCTACATATTTTACTAGACTATTTTTTAGGTTTAGAAAAAAAATCTTATTGGAAATTTTAACATAAATGGCGACTCCATGGATTCTAGAACCACGGCGATTAGTATTTAAAACTTACAGGGACCTAATACCACCATGAAACAACTGACGGGATTCTTCTTTCACAGTCGACTATAGAGGAATGGCGAGTGGCGTTCTGGGTGTGCTTTGTCGTGTTAGTTGGCACTAATGTGGTGTACTGTATCTGGGCGGATGGCGATCAACAGTGGTGGGACGACGTCAGGCTGTACGGGTATCCCCATGGCTGGAAACACGGCCCGCTAGTCCAAGAGACTAACCCGGAGCAACCAGAGACCATCAAGCTGTCTGAGAAGAATGGCAGCGTTGAAGTGTACTGATGATACTAACGTGAGACTCAGTCATGGTGTAATAAAACGATTCTACTCACGTCTTTATATTGAGATTACCACGATATGTTTCGGGCCAATTCGTGACGCATCATCTGGAGCTACGGGCCAAGTAGTTGTATCAAGCTGTCGAGCTGAAACAGCGACAGCGCGCAGTGCGCGTCTATCCGTCGCCGTAGCTCCAGATGATGAGTCACAAATTAGCCCAAAACATGTGGAACTAATCTCGATAATAATATAAAGACGTGGTTAAATACGTTTTATTTCACTACGGTCTAAGGATATCATTATCTAAAATGTCATTATTTTTTAACATTCTGGATTGCTACGAGTACGTAGGTAAGTAGGTACATAAAATATTGGAACTTCTTAACCCATTGAGTGCCGAAGATAAGCACCTAATTAAAATCAGTGGCCACCATACAAATGGTCTTGTACGCATTATTACGTAGCTGGCATCAACTATACATAATACCACATGGATGCCAATTTACGCAATACTACGTATCCGTAATATTGCGTAGATTGGCACCAACTATGAGATGCCATTTAGAAGATGCCGTTCTACGTAATATTGCGTATACGTAATATTGCGTTGGTAGGCACCACATAATAATATCTTCCTTGCTGCATGCTCCTGCAGTGCTAAATGTTAACCTCCTTGCTTCCTGTGTTATCCATTTCACAAACAATATGCATTATTATGTCACTTTGGTATTGCGCCACCCACGGAGTGAGATTGACGCAAAAATAGGTTATTTTTCGCGATGCCGCACGATTTCGTAAAATATTTTATGGACTCACCACCTGGGCAACCACAAGAAGGCCAAGAAAACACACGTTTTTTTATTTTTTTGTAAGGGATAATAATTGTTTTTGCTAACCATATTAAATTTATTGGTTTTAAGTGAATATGTATCATTAGAAAATCGCCATTTTTTGCTAAAGTCGTCTAAGAGAAGCTGTAATTTGAGAGACTTAAAAATAATAAAGTAACTTTTTTTTTATCTGATATTTTATTTAAGAGGCCAAAGAACATAATAATGTCCAACGCAAGGTGCCAAATAACACAAATTGCTATATAAAACGTGTAGAAGTTCTACGTAAAATTTCGTAGTTGGCCTCAGCCATTATAAACTACCTACGTAATATTGCGTATTGGCACTCAATGGGTTAATCACCAAAAGAGATGGAAAAGTGATATTCTGAAATTAAGTAGGTAAAACAAATTGATAAAACTAGTAATTATATTAGTAGCATCTACCGTATGGTGATGGGTTTAGAATAGCTCCTCTCCACTTCTTCCATGGATGTCGTAACAGGCGACTAACAAAATAGGGTTATTTAAAGAAAAAAGTAGTATTTTAGACGACAGGCTAGCAACCTGTCACCATTTATACCTCTTGTTATCTAACGTAGGTTCTAAAAACCAGTTACCTAATAGTTGTGTTCTCAATATCCAAAAAATATTCAAATTTGTCGTAAGAGACTCTTATACATCACATTTTTAGTTTACAAGCGCTATAATTGAATGTAGCTGCCGGGTTGTGGATGTTACTGTTGTTTTTCTAAAGGAAATGTTACCAAAAAATGAAATATTTGGAACTAAAATAAGTACACTTTAAATGATTTGTAATTATTTATTTATCTTTAATAATGATCCATTTTGTAACAGCGTCTGTGCCGTCTGTGTAACAATAGTAGTGTCTGTACATAATACGGCTCAACTTAATAACTTATGGCACTTAAATTATTAGAAAATTACTGGCTAAACGTATAATTTAGAACTTAGTTATAATTAGTCGGAAATTAGGTAGGCACCATGTTTGGCCTTGACCACATACTTATATCGAAAAGGATACCACGAGTTTCTGCATTTTGTATGAAAACCAAGCGTGCCACTTTTTCTCTACCTACTGTAACGTCACATGAGCTTTAGTGATGGGAATTGACAGTCCGAGTGAAACCGATTCAAAGGTGACGCCGCCTCATTCACGTTGTCTTGTCTCTAGGCAGTTAAACCTAATCTAAGTGGTACAAAACAAAATGAAATCGCGTCAAAGGAAGAGCATTGCTCTCCCTTTTGGCTCCCTTTTGGCACGCGAAGTACATTCACTTGAGTTATCTATTTCAATATAAGTTTGTGGCCTTGACAGAGCATTTCAGTATGAAAATATTACTATTAATACACATAATCCTGTTATTAGATCTGAAACAATCTTCTGTTGTCTCATGTCCTATTACTATGTACAAAATTAGTAACTATTAATCTAACTTGATCATTTATTTACATTTTAAACTTGTTGACCTCAGTGTGGACAGTCGAGTTTTGTTTTTTAATATACCTAAATAGTTTGAACTAAAACAGTATTTTAGGTATGTACCTACTTATTTAATTTTAGTTTGTGTTCATGTAAATAAAATTATTGTGAGTGCTGAACGATGGGTAATTATAATTGTTGAAAAAAACTGGAACTTATGTATGTACTTAATAAACAATTAAAGTTTAAAGAAATGAAAAAATTGAAGTATGATTTTCTCATTTACCTTGATGTTTCCATTTTCAGTGTTTTTGTTCTTTTTTTTAAATCTATGGAATTTTTAAATTTTGATCCAGTGATATAAAATTAAATTACGTTATCATAAGACCCTGAAATACAACAAATTTTAAAATTTGTATGAAGTGTGTTAAATTCAATTACATTTGTTTTTGTGGCGCCTCATTCATACTTATTGATGACGCCATTATGATGGGCACGATTCATTTGACACTTAAATTCATCAAAATATCTACAAGTAAGTATAATTAAATTTACTTGGACAACATTCAGAGTGACTCATTGTTTCCACTAAGTACTCTCATATCAACTGATACCGATTGTACGGACAAAATTAACACAGTGTTAATGTCTAACACATTTGTACTAGCTAGGACCTTTCCTAGCTAGTCGTCTTAAGCCTCTTTAAAACGCTGTTGCCTCAGCCTGCTTGCTCTTCTCCTTGTCGACCTCAGCCGATGTCAACTGGCCGTGTTTCCATCCTTCAGGATACCCGTATTGTCGGACGTCGTCCCACCATTGCTGTTTTCCGTCCGCCCAGATGCAATATACCACGTTGGTCCCGACGAGTACAGCGAAGCACACCCAGAATGCCACACGCCATTCCACTAGTGTTGACTGAAAAAGGATAAACAGAAATTGTACTAGCTATCTTTGAAGTAGTTAACTAGTTGTTTATTTAAATTTGCAGGAATGTAGATCCGTAGAAAGTATTACTTTTCGTAACCGGTAATGAAGAAAATTTCTGTTCAATTCAGGATGTAACAGTTACCCAACGAGTACACGAGTACTGGCTGAATAGACTCTTTTGAAGAGAATCAACAGTGATATGGATAAGTAGCTCGGGAATGTACAAAAAGCGTTTTTATTTCAGTGGTGTTACTCGGCACTTTAATTTCACATTGTCAATTTAACCAATTAAGAGTAACGTTTTGTCTTGGAATAAGTTACCCGCTTGTTTTATTAAAAAAAATATTCACCGGTTTGATTGTACTAACACAAGTGTAACTAATTTCAAAAGCCAACTCATTTTTTACCGTCTGAAACAACTTAATATTGCCCGTATCATTTTACCTTGGTCCTCTACAAAGTAACGCCTGAATCTATTCAACTTTAATTTCCATCGTAACGGGACTTCTGTTGATATCAAAGAAGGCAACTTCGAAACGCTTTTAAGCGAAACGTCGATTAAGATAAAGTAAACAAGTTGTAACTTCGGCATTAACCCACTTTGACGCCATTTTAAGGATCTGACATCGAGTTTTGGAGTCGAGATCGTCTATCAATAAGGGTTTGTTATATTGCCGAAAATTTTGCTCGTAATAATCAAGTTTCGACTTTTCACTTTGTTCTTAGAAACTTGGAGATTGAACGTCATAAAAACGCTGACGATGATAAATTGGTTGCGAGGAACTGAAAGTTTGTTTTAAAGAGAAATGCAACAAAGAAAATATTTAATGTTGTACTTACGTTTGGAGTGAGGAGTCCTATTAGGTACGGTGTTATTATGCCGGAAATAGTAGAAGTTCCATTGATCATTGCAGTTAGTGAACCTGCGTAGTTAGGAGCTAAATCCAGTGCATTGACCTATAAGAAAAAAGGTTTCATTACAGATAACGCATTCTTGAAGTACTTAGGATTATCTAAGATGTATTCACTTTATTTAATTTAATATTTTTTTATAAAATGGTACACATTCAACTTCTCAATTAAAAAAGTCTTATCGTACTCAGAATAATGAGCGCATTCGTTAAAATAAACAGAAAAAAATATGCACAAAAAGTTACGATTCTATTCCATAATAATAATATGACAAAAACTAAGGAAATTAAACGATTCCTTTAAGGGCAATTTTATCAACTACCTATTAGTTTTGGTTTTGGTTTTAATTCTGTGCAAGAAGTCCATTACTTTCCAAACGAAGCACAAAAAGAAAATGTACAAGTCTTTATAAAATACCCCATTTTTGACAAAACACATGTGTCAAAGAAGCAAGATTCAATAACAAACGTTTGTATTTATTGAAGAGTCATCTGCCGCAACCGCAATTACAACCCTCAAGTTCACCACTTCTCTGACTAATTTACTACATTTTAAGCAGTTATCAAA
Organism: Adoxophyes honmai; assembly: GCA_005406045.1. Classification (NCBI taxonomy): domain Eukaryota; kingdom Metazoa; phylum Arthropoda; class Insecta; order Lepidoptera; family Tortricidae; genus Adoxophyes; species Adoxophyes honmai. The sequence goes on along the minus strand of BHDV01006389.1, from coordinate 121,328 downwards.
TAATGCGAAACTGTAACAAGTATCAATATATCACCTTCATTCCGCTGTAGAACCCTCCCATAAGAGCCATGGAGGCTATAAAGTAGCCCACAGCCGCCATGCGATCGCAGCCCGCGTACGAAGCCAATATGATACAAATGGCTGGCCCAGTCGCAGCTGCAAATAACAATGTTAATATCAAGATAAGATTGTTTTGGGACGTCTCGGAAACTTGTCGCGGGTATGAGGGGAAGAAAAGCGAGTTTTCGCGGAGGTTCAATGATGTGCAAAGTAGGAAAGGACTCTTAAAGCTTTATTTTTCTCTGTTTAAGATGATTTCTGGTGGTAGACTATTTGTAATGTAAGAGTACGATGCGAAAGGCTAGCTCGCTTGCGCTAGATGTGCTAGGCCGGCTGTCACTTTTATACTTCTATTATCTAAGTAAAATTTTGACCTAAGATTGTGTTCAAAGTGGCGACGAAACGTTAAATATTCAAATTTTTGTATACGTAACGGTTGTTATGCCATTTTCCTTGCCTACCCGCGTTTGGGAATACAGGCTTGATGTTTATTATGTTTTAAATCCGAAACATTTCTATGATAATACAGTGTGTTACCGGCGTGCGGGCATTGATTAAAACTGACGATAATGTATCAAATTAGCAATTTAAAATAAAGCCACAAATGCAATTCTTCCATTTTCTGAGTCTTCAATGTATGCGTAACTTAACTTCACTTAACTTCCAGTTAATACTAAGATGACATTTCGCACGTTAAATCCAATACCGGCACTATCCTAAAAAGTGTAATTGTTCAGGAGAGCCAATAATAGATTTTTGATGAATATAATTAGTTATAGCGAACTCACCATGTACATGTTATGCTATTTATTATTTTTATCTAAAGGATAAATGGTTGCTTGTCTATTTTATATAATAAAATTAAACATTTTACATTTGTTAGATATTTTTATTAAATAAACAAAAATGTTGTGACATTCTTCCACTTAAAATTTTTCATTTAAAGCTAAAATTGTTACTGATTCTACAAAAATATATGAAAAGTCGAATTTTTTTTTGTAGCTTAGGTTATTATAGTAATTTTTATCATTAAATAGAAAGAAAACAATACTTTGTCCAGTAAAAATAACTTTAAAATGTAATAAATTCTGTACTTAGGAGCAATTACAAAAATATATACTTAAGTTCGTTGTTGACAAGATTCATCTTCGAATAAAATTCAACTATTCGGAGTTAATAATCAAAGCCTTTATCAAAAGAGTAAAGTTTAACTTTAATTTTATACACACTTTAATCAGTCATCATCATCATCATCATAATTCATAAGTCATAAAAAAGGCAACTCTTAATAAAAAAATCGAAAAATTAATATACACAGTTTTTTCGTAAAACTTTAAATTTACGAACAAATATATATTATTTATAAAAAGAACTAACATACTAACGCGGTGTTGAAAAAAAAACACGGATAACTCACGTTTTTAAATCGAGTTTAGCTCGACATGTTCCGGGCTAATTCGTAGCCTTTCATCTAGAAGCTGCGGCAGCTGCTGCTGCCAAACGCGCACTGCGCTCTCTTCGCGCGACTGCTTGTGCTCGACGAATCTGATACCGGCGCACAAATACCTTCGTTATTATCGTCATTTATAACGAAGATAATAACGAGTGCTACTACCGAACAACATTAAGCGAGTTACTTAATAGACCCAAAACAGTCTCGCCACTGTTTAGGGACCCACCCCTGGCGTGTAACCAAGGTATAACTGTGACATTACATATCAGTTTTTTTACGTATACCTACTGCAAAAAGAATGCTGCGAAATATTTCGTATTTATTTTTCATAAAAATAACCGCAAGAGTGTTCTTATCCGTAACCTGTCTATATTACAATATGAATGAATAAGTTGTAAAATGACATTAAGACCAAAGTGACAGTATTCTATTTAAAAAACAACGCAAAACTCACCTTTTGCTTCTATGGCACACCGTCATTAAACACAATATGGCACTATTCCACTTATAACTTCACTAAATACCGCTGAGTGAAACCAACTTTAAATACAAAGTGTCACTGTTCCATTTATTATTTACCTAATTGCCGCAAGTGATGTGTTGCTACCAGCATAAAGACAGTCTTGGAACTACAGGCGGTGCTCAACTTTGCAAAATGTCATTCGGGTACCTACGCCATCTGCCGGAACCAATGCGAATTGGAGCTAGGGATTGCAATCCGGTATCATTTTGAATCCGGCCGGATTTTACCGGATTGACGCCAATCCGGCCGGATCCGTCCGGATCCGGCCGGATTGTTAACTTACTTTTAGGGCCTAGTATTTAGTGACTTTTAATTTTGATAATCCTTATCCTTACTAACATATAAATGTGAAAGTGTGTTTGTTTGTTTGTTTGTCCGTCTTTCACGGTTAAACGGAGCGATGAATTGACGTGATTTTTTCAGGTAGAGATAGTTTAGGGCATGGAGAGTGACATAGGCTACTTTTTGTCTCTTCAAAACCCCCCATTTCCCTAAAGTGAGAGGTGGAAGTTTACTGTAAATATCTGAAAGTACTTAAGTAATAATCTACACATACTTAAGTTAGTAAAACAGTCTTTTAAATTTGTATTTATAACATCAACATCAGTTCAACAATAAAACAAGAAGCATTTTTTCTTTGCAATGCAAAAATACGAGTGAATATTATTTCTGTGCCTGAAAAAACGATTGAAGAAAACATACTGTGTTGATTGTACTGTCTCCTAATCTGCTTCTGATAGCACTACAAATATAACCTGCAGCAGAAAAGGCCCTTTCTGCCTCAACACTGGTTGGCCTAATCGCCATTAAGTAACTGCAGATCAGCGACAAGTAATCCTATAGTATAGTATTCCTTTTACTCCTTCTACTTCCTAAGCAGTCATTCCCTTTTTGAGTATTTTCTCATAATCTTTTTAGTTTTTAGACTTTTTAGCTTTATATACCCTATACCGTTTTTTTTCTTGCAGGATTTGATTTTTTAGTTCCTCTTTTAATGTAATGTTTTTTTCTATTGGCAATTAATGACATGGAATCAGAATCGGAATCGGAATCTATATTTTCGTCTGCTGTTTCTATCACATTTTGTCACGTTTCTGTCACGTTTTTCGTATATTTTTTGGTTTACCGGATCCGTCACCGGATCCGGCACCAACTCACCGGATCCGGTAGGTCCAAAAACACGCCGGATCCGCCGGATTACCGGATCCGCCGGACCGGATTGCAATCCCTAATTGGAGCGTTTCGTTCAAATGACAATGTAGCTTACCTCAAGTATTGTAAGATGGCGTAGAAAACAAAAAAAATGAATTTTTTGGATAGTGACGGTGTTGGATTTAACGTGCGATTTGATTTGTCATTTTGTGACAGAAGCTTTGCTGTACATTGCTTGCAATTAAACTTTTGTTAGAAAAGTAACGCAATGTGAAATTTCATTTTTTAATGAAATTAAGTTAATGGTTAGATTAACAAGCCGCGTCTCTTAACACTGCTTCAAGAAATGCCCGCACGCCGGTAACACACTGTATACATGTTTTATCTGGTCGTACAGCCCTGTAAACGCACTGACAGCGGAAGAGGGGCGTACGGCGCAGTGCACTGGCAGCGGTAGGTACAAACGAAACATTTATTCCTCGGCCGGTGCGATGTGCGCGCCCTTTCGTATAGTTTCGAATATTACAACCGATAAATAAAATAAAATACCTAAAATATTTTCTGAGTCTTAATGAAAATCGCCGGATAACTGCTACTCGCAATTCATTACATGACAATGCTTATTTGTAAAAGAAACCCTCATAGTCCCATTGAAACAATTTCGCGACAAATTTTAATATTAACACATTGTAACGAGATGTTAAAGCCATCGACATTTTTTATGAATACCATTACAAAGTAATCCGGTGCTTATTTGCTATACAAAGTATCCCAAGGGTCCGATAGACCGTTAAGGCGACAAGGTTGCTTACAAGATGTCGCCCCGCGATTACCATTCGCCCTATTTCGCTGTATCTAGAACCCTTTGGGACGAGAACGCAATACCATTACGGTCGGAGTCAGTTTATTGCCACTTAAATGTGATGTTTGATAATATACGTATCTATCTACTTCAACGAACTTACCAATTTAGTAAAAAACACTTTGCAATACATGAAAAAGCGCTTACATTGAATTACATGCATACATAAGGCCTGTGTTCCCTAATGGGGTAGGCAGAGGGCACCGAACCCCACAGTCATATTTAGGTTGAATTATTTTTGGTAATTGTACAAAATTAAAATAATTATAAGAGCTCTTAGACACCAAACATAAATATTATCGTACCTAATGACTATTTTTATTCTTGTGTGGTGCCGGGTAAGAATAACCTCCATTTTTTTCCGTAGATGTCATAAAAGGGGATTATGGAAATAGGTTTATCTAAGTAGTAGGGATCCTTTAGACGACACACTAGCAACTTTTATACCTATGCCATTATTAAACGTATTCCATGTATTTTAACCCTAAATTATGCTAGAAGTGGCTGCGAAACATGAAATAGTCATGGTTTTATTTATGTCACGTTTCGTGTCCTCTACCATTTGGGAACATAGGCGTGATTGTATGTTTAAAAAAACTGTTGCTTGAAAATTAGCATTCATTGCAAAGGTAAGTAAGATAGATTATGATGTAAGCAATAACAACTATCTAAACTATGTTATAGTCTACCTATCTAGATATAATTATCAGTAAATGGACGTTCTTCATTATTTAAGGACAATGATAAGAAACGATATCCATGTCTGACTATAAATAGTAAAAACCTTCAATAAAATCAGAGATGAATCTATTAACGTTATAGTAGAGGATCCCGTTATCACAACGACCTTCACCGAGCTGGTTAATGGATCAAACACATGTTTTAGGTAATTTAATATATCAAAAAATATTATTGCATTATGGATTGCCTAGCAAACAGTCCAGGATATTTTAATTTTTTTTTTTCTTTTACAATATGTCACCGGTTTGGTTAATAGATAAATTTTATACCAATCGAAAGTATGTATGTATATATGTAAAGTTAAACGTGAATTAACCCTGAATTTGCTAAATGTGGCACTGGATTTTTGAATTCATGTGCTCTGCCTACCCCTCAATTATGTAAATGTTAGGTTGCCTTTTTTTCCTGTATCAGACCGGTGCAGACAGACAGACAGAGTTACTTTCGCATTTATAATATTAGTAGGGATATTGTTGCTTAATTACCAAGTGAAATTTGCAATTTGAATAACTTACCAATGGTTGTGTGAATAATTCTTCCCATTTTAATGGAATGCCATTTCCTCCTCACGCAGAGATCGCAGGCCCACCCAAAGACAAAAGAGCTCATCCACATAGCAAGATAGGGAATGGCCGTCAGTGTGCCCGTAGCCGCTATATTGAATTTTAGTACATCTGTCATGTACTTCGGCAGGTCAGTCACCATCGTGTAGTATCCCCAATCGTGGCCGACCTTTAAAAAAAAGGATATTGATTTAGCTTGATGTAAGAAAATCGTAATGGGATAATGTGAAACCCTATTTTCAAAAACTTTGTAGTATGCGTAAGTGTTATAAGCAGGATGTGTCGTGTAGTTATGTGTGTTCACTTCAACTCTCGTATATGTTCAATGACTGCAATAAACTGATAACAATTTATAAGGTAACATAGGCAGTTACTTATACTTACAGCTGCAAAGAGCAGAGCCCATACTGGAACTGATCGAACGATGGCTTTCCACGGTACAGGATCTCGCACACTGGTTGTGTCTGCACTCGTGACATTTTCGTTTAAATATTTTAGCTCCTCTTCCGATATGTACGGGTGGGTGTTGGGAGTACTGTAGCATAGGATACTCTGAAATTTTTAAAAAGTTTCGTAAAATTTCTATTTTGGAAATCATTTTTTGTTAATTTACTTAACATTTGCCTGCTTGGTGTACAACATATAAATATAAAACCTCTATTCCCAAATGGCCTCTATTAGCGTTCTGCAGCCTTTTCTAGCATATTTTTAGGATTTTAGTTAAGAGGCACTATTGTGACAGGTTGCTAGTCTGTTGCCTAAAATATACCATAACCTACTTACTTAGTCCTTTTTAGTCGCCTCTAATGGCATCCAAAGAAGAACAAAATTGAGAGGTACATTTAAAATTACCGTTGATATTCAGAATCGACAACAATCCCTGCAGCAAAATATTCTACTAAGGGTACATTTAACAAAGCCTTACATAAGTCACAATTACCTTTAGTATAATTTACTCGCGAATGAATCGATTTTTCATGTGAAAAAAGTGGATCAAAAGTGATATATCCTTAAACTAGTTCACTGAGTAAATCTACATTTAAATATATTTTATTGACGATTTTAAATTAACGAAGTTTCTATTTAACGGGCTCTTATACGGACGAAAAAACTTAAGCTTCCCATTCATTTGAACTCTTAAAGTAATTAGTCTTGTGCGGCTAATTAGCTAAGTTTATTTTCGCTACGCTCAATGTACTCAATGCTTTACAAGGCGGATAATAAATTACATGCTTGTTTTTATCAACAAAATGAGACGAGTTTGTTGTAATTGAGTCGTGTACCCATTGAACGTTAAGTTTTGTTATTATAATCGGAATAACGTTACACGGACTACACCTTTGGGAACAACAAACGTTTGTTTGACATTATAACCACGAAGCGTTAAGCGTACATGCCAGGTAGGTACTTATTTAAATTTAATAGTATTTAATTACAGAAATATAGGTACTTATTAATAAAAAGAACTAAATTTATCGTAAACTAAATTAAATCAAATAAGGGCCCAAAGGTTAAAGGCAGCGTTTCCCGTTGAAACAGCTATGCTGATTCTTTGTGAAAAGTAGCCGTCAGCCCGTTGGTCGCCAGTTGCGTCGACCCGGCCGGTTTTTTAACTCATTAAAAAACAATGTCTCATTTAAATTAAGTAATATACAAAATTCATAAATCGATTCCAAAAATGAATTCCAATTTGTTTGAAACATGTTTTTAAGGAAATTGTGTTGTGGAGCTTTTGAGATAAATATTGAAGTTGTAATTGATGTTGTCCAGCTACCAAACATTATCATGTTTTAGTAACCACAACAAACTATTTCTTGGTGTTAACACATTCACTGCCAACCACTCGGATCCGAGTGTGGCGGGGCTATAGTAGCGGCGCCCGCCACTCGGATCCGAGCGAGCGTCAAGTGCATTTTTTTGGTGCATTAGGTGCATCCAGCGGGATGTGTGCGGACCACTCGGATCCGAAAAAGGCGTTTTTTTATTAAAAAATAATAATAACAATATACATGTATCCATATTTTCAAACATACGTACTGAATCCAAATTCGCCTTAAAAATTGTCGGCACCCGGGGAAAGATTTAGATTATTTTGGTGGCAGTGAGTGTGTTAATTTATGTCAAACTGAAGTGTATACGGTATACCGGTATAGTTACAATGTATTTATCTCATTTACTACCCAAGCACATACAAGAGGTTGTACGTGATGTCTCGGTCCATACGAAATTACTATTTTAATATAACCGACGTGAGTATGAGGACTAAGTTGAATAAAACTGTCGTTTTGAATATCGTTTTATTGTTTTTTTATGTCCATGAATATCGTCGCATGGGAAAAATGACAATAGTAAACTGTCTACCATAGTAGTAGCTACATTGCGGCAAAACGATTACTAAAATTAGTAACTAACGTCAAAGTTGAAAACTACACAAGAAATCTAAACTGATCTATTAGAAAATAAGCTAGGAATGCTAGAAAGACTTGCTAAAAAACGTATCATTAAAAGAATAGGTTACAGAACTATTTTTGTATTAAATCGAACCTTTTTTTAGGGATATCAATTTAAATAAGTAGTTGTAATATACGCGGTAACTTTTAAGTATTACATAGGATTCTTTTTACTCCTTACTATGTGCGTATTAATATTATTATTACTCTAAAACTATTTTTTATAAATAACATAAATAAATTTAAAAATATTGCCTAGAGTATGGTTAGGTACCCTCCAGTTATATTTATCTGTCAATTGGCTCATTTAACTGTTTAGTTGAATTCACAGGCAGAATAAAATTTATGATAACACTTTCTAGATTTATTTAAAGACTAAGTTTCCCGAAGAAGTGCGAGCGCCAAACTTATTTTATTCGTAGTTTAATGTCAAGACGTAGGTTGACAATGGTTTTCGATAAAAATGACATAGCAAATTAAAAAACACTAATTGCCTGCAACTAATTAGTTCCTGGATACCAATTAAATGACACATGTCACCGAGTGTTACACAGTAAAGATCATAAGAACGTCGGTTTTTGTAACGTTAGATCATAGAAGGAATAATTATAAAATAATTTAATATTATCTGTGCACTTACCCAAGCTAAGAACCACAGGATCCCAAAGCACCCAAAGAAGTAGAAGACATTGGCCCAGTCCCCGTCTCCAGCCATGAGGAAACCAGACATGAAGGCCCCGAAGATGTTCCCAATCTGGGCACCACCGAAGACCAAGGCGCCTTGTCGGGAGCGCTCATCTGGTGGCACCCACCGCGCCAGGACTATCATGAGGGCAGGCATTGTGGGACCCTGGAAGATGAATGGTCTTTATAGCGAGTGTTCTTGAGACAAGTTTTTATATGTAGACTAAACATGAAGACGATAGTCTTCCAGTGGTTAGAGAGCCTGTTATAAAATAGTCAGGGAAGTATTAGAGGGGACATTCCAGCTTTAGGGCAATCTCTTTCAGGCAATCGTAAATCTAATTGTTTGAACTTCCCACGCCACAGCTATAGAGATATTTATTTCACTTAATATTTTGAAATACTAGCAGGCTCCTCAGTCAAATTATGTCATCATTTGATTTAGCGTATATTATAGCTATACAAATACACTTGAAGGTTATGTGTATGGTTATCTGTATCGTAAAACAAACAATGAACGAATCAAAACTTTTTATACAAAATAACTACCGTGCTCCCAGCAATCAATTTTCAAACGCGGGAAATAACCTGCTTAAGATCCATGTGGGAAGGTCAGTCAAAGCCCTCTAGTCTGAGAAGATGCCCTTGTCCAGCAAAAGGACGCTTATAGTCTGTATAACATAAACAGATCAGGTACTTACTTCACCCATACCTTGGAGTACTCGAAGAATGAACAGCCAAGTGGCCCCGCCAGCCTTTACCACCACAGGCGTCAATAGGGTGAACACGGCTGTACTCAGGAGACCAATTCCCAAGGTCCATTTGCCTCCATATCTCTCCGCTAAGTATCCCCCTGGGACGTGCGTAATGGCATACCCGTAGTAAAAACCACTAAGTATCAGCCCTTGAGTAGACTCCGACCACTCGAACATCGCGTGCTAAAAAATAAATGACCATCAACACCCTTTTACCTACGGTTATGGCATAGTTTTAGGCCGGCCACATACATACGGAATTTTTCTGATTCGGAAAACCGTTTCGGAATCCCGAAGACACATCACACACATTCGTTTTTTTCCGTTCGGAATACAGCGCTCAGTTGAACGACGCTAGGACTCGAGTTCAGACGTTTGGCACTATGGACGAGACTATGTGTTGCCATGACGATCAACAAAATAATCTCTAATCTTTAGAAGTGGCTACAAAACGTGAAATAGTCATCGTTTTGTCTATGTAGCGTTTTGTGTGCTCTGCCTACCCTGTTTGGGAATACAGGTGTGATTGTATTGTATGTAAATGTATGTATCTCCAAACAAATCATCAATGTTACTCACATACATACAACACGTTTGTATACGCAAACGGTGTAGGCAGAGCACACGAAATGTGACATAGACAAAAAGACATAGTCAAAACTATTTCACGCTTCGCAGCCACTTCTAGCATACTTTGAAAAGATGGAATTCGCTCTAACCACTAAACCACTAAAAATAAAAATACCGCTAAACGCAAAAATAAATCACTAAAAACCTAGAAAAAGCGCAAGTTCTGGTAAAAACCACCAAAGTGGCAACACTGCGTGCGTTCCGTTCGGAATTATTCCGAACGTGTGGGGTGACTGGTCAAAATGTATGCGATCGTTGCGTTCGGAATGGTTTTTTTCCGTTCGGGATTCCGAACGCAAGGCCCGTCCATACGGAATCCCGAATCGGAATAATTCCGAACGGAAAGCTTCCGTCTGTGTGTGGCGGTCCATAGATTTTGTATGGATTGACTGCGTTCGTTTTTCTGATTCGGGATTCCGAACGGAAAAATTCCGAATGTATGTGACCGGCCTTATCAGATTCGAGAAAAGGGATACTGCCGATTTGGTTGAAGGTAGTTTATAGATTTAGCAAATGCTAATAAAGTGGTGTAGGTGCTTTTAAAGTGATCATAATTATGTATATGTGTAACAATATTAGGTCAGTAATTTAAAATATTTTAGTACACTGAGAAATCTGTTACTTAATATGTAGGTAAGTATATGAATTTTAGTTTTAACTTAGTGCTTCTGAATAGTCTTATCGTGTGTGAGAGTTTGTTTTTGTAAGGCATTTATTTACGAGTACATTGTATGCGTATTTCATTAGTAATGTGCAAAATTTATAGCTTTTTATGCTGTCAAGAATGTGTCAGATAAATGTTAGTAGCTCTTGTACTTTATATTACTACATCTGGTTTTTCCTCTTGTTAAACGTATATTTTTTAACACAAAGCATCAACCATGATTGTTTCACTTACGTACTTATTTATTTCCCTACTCCCTTACAATGCATTAATAATTCATAATAATTTAATTCCTATTAAATATGTTAGACATCTGTCGTCGTATTACTCTTATTTCCTAATTCACCACAACTGTTCTACTACTGCAAGTACCTGATATAAACCAGAAAGAAATTTACAGATAAACAACATCACATAGTTTAACTACCTCATTCAAACATGTTAGCCGGCAGTCACATTAATAGTTGTATAAAACCTTCTCGACAAACAAGACTGATAATGTTAATCTCAACCGTATAATTGAATTACTTTTGGCATTGTATTTTTATAACTTCATCATGACAAATCAGACTAGTACAAGTTCAAACTTAAGTAGTGCAGAGGTGATAAGATGAGTCACAAAACAAACTTCCAACAGGGCAGTAGCTCTACCTCTACACACTACCTCAGCTTGTTGCAAAATTTGTGTATCGAAATCACTAATCTGCCCAAAAGGCACAAACCCTCATTGCACCCAGCTGAGAACAAGAGTGTTGAAGATGTAAAACAAAAGAATGGCCACAATAATTTCTCGCAGAAATTTTCGTTATGACCTTGTACTGAAATTTATGTTATCTGAAGCCATAAGTTAAACCAAGAACTTTGAGGGTCCAATATAGTTTCAAAGGGCCAAAGTCGAGATCAATACTGCAGATTACGGCTAAGTCTGTGATGCCGAGACCGAGAAGGGATTGAACCCTCGGCAGGCCACTAAATCTTAGTCAGACGAATAAATTCAGATACAGCAAAGGATTGTTGTTGAATTACAAGCTTTAGATTTAGTTTTCTTTGCTCTTATTTGCTTTGAGATAAAATAGATTGCATGGGCACGAAATTTTAGGTGTATGCGTAATCAGACAATTTCGCTATTACTAATTCACTTGAGAAAAATAACTTGTAACCAAAATAGAGAATATTTAATTCAGAAGTTGCAACATAACCAGTTTCGATCAACCAGATGTACTAATTAGTAAGTAATAACTTAACATGAATCCGCTTTTTTAATGTGTTTATAACAAGACTTGATTTGCCTGCCAGTAATATTCACTTTTACAAGTACATCTACGATATGGGCACTAGTATTTTAATATTTGTTTAATGTTTTTTATTCAGTACGGCGTACCGGTTCTCACACGATAAAAGTAATACTCTGGCCGTGAGCACTGTAAGCTGTAAGTAAGCACTTCCTCCTGCTAATCTAGGCAAGTGCATTTTGTCTTGTTCCGTATGGTAATACCTAACCTTGACATAATCGGATGCATCCTGTATATGCATGCACACTAAATATGTAGATACATACCGCTACGTATTTGCATATTTAAAATATGTGTGTAGATATTATAAAAAGTTCCCTGTAAATATTTAAAGAGGGCCAAAAGTAAAGTACCGCGGAAAGTTTGTCTAGCTACTTTTTTAGTTTTTTTATCGAACGTTACCGAATTTTACGAGAATATTTTTCTGATTCGTAATTTTAATAATTTTAAACCCTATTAAGAGAAAACTAAATAACTTCGCTTCATTGAATTTCATTCCACTATGCGATTTCACTTCGTTTACTTTAATTTAATAGCTTTTGTAGTCACGGCATTTAAGAAAAATATGACGTCTTTGCATAAAGATATGACGTCTTTGCACGGCATACGCACTACGCACGAGATAGACTATATCTGTAGGCTTAGCACGGTATCACGCGTGAGTCTCTCCGCGCGAGGTAGAGTACCTGTCATTTTCTAAGTTCTCTAGTTAGACAGTGACATGCGTCTGCCTCAGTGCTAAGCCGACTGCCACTGTCTTAGTAGAGGCGTCAGCAAATGACAGTTCTTGCGCGTGAGTCGATTCGAGCGTACAGTCTAAGGCTTCTTTCAGACGAACTGCAAGTTGTGAACAGCAAAGGCTACTAGGCAGTCAACACGTCGACGGCTGCCGTCATGTGGCGAGGGCTGACGTAGCCTCTGCCATTCACAACTTGCAAGTCTTCTGTAAGGGCTCTAATGGATGACGTGGCTTGGTGAAACTCACCGGCTTGCTGCTGACGGTGGCGTTGGCGATTATCTCGCTATCGTCCGGGCAAGCGTTGGGGTCGTAGTGTCCGCCCCCGCCCCCGCTGTCTTTGACCATCTGGGTGACAGCGAGGTTGAGGCACACCCGCATCGTGTACGCGTTGCAGACGGCGAACAGGCCCATGATGCCCAGGACGTACCGCTGGGGAATTAGGAACACTAAGCAGAAAAATCAAACGATGTAATATTCTTCTGTTCTTAAAACTTGAAGGGCGGGCGATCGTTCGAGAGTTTCGGTTGCCTCGTTCATCTGGTCACGATTTATACGAATTGGCTGATTTTGATGCTAATTTTGAAGATAACAAAACAACTGTATCAGAAAATTCCAAAGAAAATTGTACAGAAAAAAGAGATAGTTGAAATTCTAGAAGAATCGCCCGGAATGGTGGGGTTTTAGATTAAAAGGTGTAATCAAAATCTATACTAAAAGTTTGCTTATCATTGCTTCTTAAATTAATTTTAATTTTATTTACTTATTTAATTTCAAAAGATGCCTAACTGCTTTAAAAACATACATACACACATTACACTAACTTGTACTCCCTATTGGGGTACGTCATGTGAGTAGTATGTGGGGTTAATTAGGTACACAACGACTTTAAGTTTCGTTGCCCCTTTTAGCACTCCGCGCAAAATAGGCGCATTTAAGTCGTTGAGTTGCAGAGACCAGCCCGTCCAAAAATCTACAATCTATCCCTTTTAGCATTTTTTTTAGTCTAAAAAAACCTTAGTTATAAATCGTTTGAACTTTTTTCTTAACTATAGTTGTAACACGTATCCACGTCGATAATAGTCATGGTGTTACGTAAATCAGACTAAAGCAAACGTAATTCGTAATACGTGTTAGGTTGTACAAATACCGAAGCAGTTCTCTAAAATTGAGATTCAAAGGATATGTAATCCACCGGGTTCTATTAATGTGGAACCGCAATTGTAATTGATACTTTGTCTCGATATAAGCAGCAATTAACCTCTATAAGGATCGTGCTACGATTTTCATTACAATTATAAATACAATTACATTACAATGATAAGAGAAAATTGTATTTACAATTAAAAACAATGTACTTAAGTCAATATAAAAGAACAAAACCTAGTATTATTTCAGCCTGGCTGAAATAAACTAAGTGCTTATGTCAATATGACTATTCCAAAACTTGCTAAGGTACTAAATTCGGTTTTAATCTGTTTGTGAAGATTATGAGCAACTCGTGCAATAGTTCAGGAAGACTTTCAATTTACCAATATCTACTACATACTCTGTTTATTATAAGATTACAAATTTAACGGATAAAATTTGTTTCAATACAAAAGGTATCAGTATCTGCGGCGATGAATTGTGATGACTTAAACTTGACGAAATTCAAATCTTAAAATAAACGGAGTAGGTATATCCTGTGTAAAGTTGTAATTTCAGTGTTTCTTACTCTGGACAATGAAATGAACTCAATTGTTTTAATTAGTTATCTGGATTTCGAGGTGCACATACATCGAGGTCCTGATCTAATTTCACCTTAGTACGAATATCCTAATTTTTGTCTCACTAGTTTAATAATTTGAAGTAATGAATTGTTGTGCAGTATTCGTGTCAAGTGAGAAACAAATTTAGTATTACCAATTTGATTTTACATTTCACTGTAGAGAACTCGACGACATTTCATGACATCTGCAGTTGATGTATGCGGTCGACATTGAATTGTCGCATTTACTTACACTACGCGCCAAATCATTCCGCGAAATTTTTAATCAAACAACTTAACATTACGTGAGTGGTTTAGATCTACAGTTCTAAATACGTCACTTTAATTTTATAATGTCACTTAATCGTGTTCTTACTTTTTGATAGTATGCGTCGCCATCGTGGTATCATTTCAGAAGTGAATGTGCTCCAAGTTTAGTGTTGAAAGTAGTCCTGGAATACAAAAACATTTTGTTATCATTTAATATTTACCAAAGTGAAGTGAACAGGGAATAAACAATTGAAATCTAAGATTTAAGCTCCAGGGTCACTTTTGGCGTTATACATAAATCTATGACAAAAAACATTATGCTAGTATCATAAGGTCAAAATATCAGTAGGAATCGAGACTCTGGGTCTGGCGACCAACGGGCTGGCAGCTACTTTTCACAAGCATAGCTGTTCAAAGGGGAAACGCTGCCAGCCCTTTAGACACCATGCCACGGGGGCCCTTTTTAGATTTAATTTAGTTATTTTTATTAATAAGTATGTTTATAGCTAGTCCGTTCTTTTTAGGTTATAGATGTACATTCTTCCCTAAGCTAGTATTGTCAAATGGAGTAGGGAAGACACCCGAACGCTAAATAGATAAACCTATGACTATATCACGTTTAGTAGCCTCTTGTATCGTTCTTTGGATTTAATTTAGACATTAAGTGGTGGGAACAAAGGGTCATTGGTGGCTAGCCTAACGCCCACATAACACTGTCTTTATCTTTAGTTGCTTCTTACAAAGGCCACTAAAAAAATACTTAATTCATTCAGTACGCTTCTAGGCCACTTTAACCGTTTTAGAATTAATCTTAGATAAAAAGGTAATCATACTTCTGAGAGAAGGCCTGTGGCCTGAAGTAGGGCATGTTTAGTGTGGATTATTATTTATTATTAAATGAGTGACTGACAGGATTTATAATCATTAGCTATTGAATAAACTACTAAAATACAACTGGTGAAATCAGGTATATTAAGTCTGACAGATAAATGAAGAAAAATAAGGATCACGGTTTTTTTATAAATTTATTAAAGTGGAGTTTTTACAGTTGTAACGTTACTCCTAAGTAAAAGATGCACCATGTCATGACGTTACTCGATACTTCTGTTCATTAAATTCAACTGTCGTCAGAGTTTGGTCGACAAAAACAAAATACGCGTAGATATAATTGTTAAAAATATATATTTAACGATCTCGCCTATTTCTGTAGGTAGTTTTCGTCTCTATTACAACAAAATGCGGTATGTCACTATTAGACGCTATTAATAAAATTGTGTACTTAATTAAAAAAACTATTAAGTCCATCAGATAGATTAACAAAAAAATGTTAAACACCTTTATTTATTTTATTTCACATACAACAAATGACGAGAATACACCGCTCAGAAGTTTCGAGGGATTTCACTTCGTGGTACAAAATTTACCAAGGCGTGACGTCACAAGCCCCCTCTCCGAAAGTTTGATGGCTGTACCTTAGTCGATATTTAATTATTTGATGTACTTACCAAAAAACATGTTTGTGTCCAATATTTTCCCATAATCTAACCAACGGACTAATTAGAATTATATATTTTAACCCGGTCGACATCCCTACTATGATAGAAAACAGAAGTAATAAACAATGTATCTACTTTGTTGTGTAACACATTTATATAGTTTTTTACGAGCCGTCATTTTACACATTGTAGTTTTACATCTACCCACGTGCTAACACTTGTTGTAAAAAATATATAACAACTACAATAAAAATAAAAGGCTTATTCAGGCCGGTAAATTAGCAGCCTACTTAGTTTCAAGTGCTATGAAGGTACACATTGTACATTGTTCATAAGAAAATGCGTGAATATTCTTTGTTACATATATAAACATGCTTTGTTTCATAACTCATAACTAGCATAAGTACATATTTGTCTTCTTATTCAAATATACAATTTTAGCAATCGACACAGTGATTCTAACTCTACTATTATGGACAATAGGTACCATGCCTATTTTCACGTTTTGTACCCACTTCTAGATTTTTTTTTATTTTTAAGTCAGTTCTAAGTAATCGCTGAAAACTTACTTAAACTAATCAAGACACTCACAGCATCTACGTGAGGAATTGTGAGGTATGATGGAGTTGTTTTCATCAGGAAACCGTGATGAAAAAGTAAATGTCTTAATCAAGTTAACTTGCTCTATCATAGATTAAAATACTGTTGCAACACAACGTCGGCCTGGAAAGTCATTGTAAATAGAATTAACCAGTCAAGTGTTTTCACCTACTTAATTGAGTATGGTGACTTATCACACATTTTCCTTTACTAGGTAATGCGTTGATAAGCGGCTTCTTATGTGAGAGTCGCTTTCACACTGTAACACCGTTCAATATAAATAAAACTTTATGACGAAGTGTTGAAGTTGAAAACCGTTTGTTGCGGTTTAAACTCTTTTAATGCTCTTGATGTACTCTTACGGGGAATACATGCTTACATACATACATCACGCCTGTATTCCCAAATGGAGTAATCATGTTTCCTAGACAAAACCATGACCAATTCACTTTTCATGGCCACATCTACCATATTTTGTGGTTTTAAGTCAACAGGTATAATAGTGACAGGTTGTTAGCCTATCGCATAAGATATACCTTAACTTAACCCATTTTCTAGCGCTTCTTATAACATTCACGGAAAAAATGGAGAGCTGTTGTTC
The DNA here is from genome assembly GCA_005406045.1 of Adoxophyes honmai. Classification (NCBI taxonomy): domain Eukaryota; kingdom Metazoa; phylum Arthropoda; class Insecta; order Lepidoptera; family Tortricidae; genus Adoxophyes; species Adoxophyes honmai. Next base: position 104,046 of record BHDV01006389.1, on the reverse strand, counting down.
TAAATTCGACACCACATAGGAACGGGAAATCGAGAAAAATAAGTCTCGACGGAAATGTTAGCAGCTCTAAATAGATACTGATTACTATTAACTACTATTGATAGCTTCGGACAATGGTTTCGGGTATTGTAATTATCATACGTCTTCATTATTGAGGTATCTAATTACTGCATTGTGATTCTTATTACTGTATACATACACCACGCATACAGGTATAGAGGTATCATCAGGTATCGGTTTAGGTATGCTTTAGGCCACAAGCTAGCAAACTTTCACAATTATAGCCCTTTCATCAATTTATTAAGCCTAAAATTACGCTGAAAGAGGCCACGGAACGTGAAAAGACTGCGGTTTATCTGTATGACGTTTCGTGTGCTCTGCCTACCTCTTTTAGCAATACAGGTGTGATATGTAGGTATATATGTAATGTCCCTATGTAAGTTATTGTTAAAAAATTCAATTTTTTGCAACCCAAAAACCGATCATCTTTACGCAACATAAACTTTGCAGTGGCAGTTAAAGGTTTTATTTTGGTCCAACTTTCGAAATGTATTCCATAACGCCGATGCAACTCAACTTGTGTCTTTATATGGCACTTAAGGAGTTATTGTCAGAAAGTAGTCGACCTCAAGCTGTTGGTGACGTTGCTCTGCCGATTGCTTCACTGACGGAGATTTGAGAAGCATGATTTGCAAAAAATCTGCCACTATTTACACATACTTACTTACTACTTACGAGTATTTATTAGCTATCTGTCACTACGAGTATTATACTCGTACTTCTTTCGTCGGTTTTTAAACCTAAACATGTTTTGTCTTTTCGTGTGTTGTGCGAGTGCTCTACCTACCTCATCTTTTTTTGTTTATTTTAGTCGGTTGGAAAATACCTGACCTGGGGACTTAGGCGTGATTATATTAAGTGTGGGTCTAGAAAAGATTGCATTTACCAGCCCCTTCAAATACACACATACTCTTAGTTTACTTTACTAAGACTTGGCGTAAAAACAGAAGTAGTTTAGGCAGTTCCTATAATTTTCATAGACAATAATGATGTCAGAATCCCATCAAATACTTAAGTGTTTATTCAAAAGAGGAAAACATGCCGAGCGGATGTTGTAAGCTTGTGAAAATAAAACTAAATGAGATCATCTATTCTGTAGGTAAACTAGTTAACTTATTTTTATACCTTAAACCTACCTATGTTCTAATGGTCTTGAAGAAACGATAAAAAACCAAGGACTGAAATTATTGTCATTACTATAATAATACAGTAATTTTTGTTCTAAAAACACCTATACCTAGGACTCATAGATAATATTTTTAATGTTACCCCATTATTCATGGAGAAACCCTGATGATCCATTGAAAAACCATCTATTTTCATAAGTACTCGTTGTATCTTATCTTAGGAAAAAGTATTGAAACGCGCCACAGAATGTACAATCACCAAAGTCGATATCTGACACAATAGAACTGCAATTAATTTCTGACGGTAAAGTGAATCAGATAGATTTTTTGATATTTGATGCTTGATGATTTTACACAGTCATAAAAAATCAAAATAAACCATCAAATTTATTTTTCATACTCTCTACAAAACCAATAGGTAATTGACTTAATCAGTGGGCCGCAAAATTTTTGACAGTTACGGAAATTACCGATTCAAAAACAGCTAGAAATGGGTGATATAACTCAATAAATTGTAAACAACAATCAATCTATTTCAATAAGAGTTAATATTAAATCAAATATTGATAATGAAAATTGCGTTGGTACGTTCTCTCTTACTAAGGTTTCTTAGTAAATGTAATAATTGCAATTCGATTCAGCTATATTGTAAACTCTAAACAAGTAGACGTTTGCCTTTTAATATTTTTGAAGGAATTATCATCTGTCAGGTTTTCAACGGTTTTTTTAACATTCCAAATTTCAACTTTACTACCTACAGTCCTACATACGTTGTATTTTTGCCGCACGCGCCGGCACCAAAAGATAGTTTTGCTAATAGGTATAAGAATCTCTTTTTTGGCACCAGCGCAGACTGCATAAATACAATTTCACACTCCTATTACATTCCTTAATTTCAACAAAATCACCGTACTAATACATTTTAAGCTGTGAATGTATTTAATTATTTTGTCAGGCGTGACATTCATTGTCAACGGTACACCTGTCGAGGTCGCAAGCTATTCAATCGTAACATTCGCGGTTCGTTACTATCGAACGCAGTCTATAAATTACAATTATAACAAAAGAAAATTAAGTGGCAATGAATCTATTTGGTAACCACGAAATAGTGCGAAAAATAAAAAATAGTTTTAATTAAAACGAAGTACATACGATCAAAGTATACCTCTTCTGATTGATCGCAAAATAGAAAAACATCGTCGTCGAAACAAATACAACTGAGTGGGCAATAAACAAGTGAAGGATGTCTTCATAAAAATAAACTCTACAATATAGTAGTGATGTTTACCGAGTTCGTACTGTTTACTTCAACTAGTACGTAATTGTGAAATAATAAGTTCCTTGTTGCAAAAAAAAACTAAAGTCGTATTTCAACTTGCTAATAAATCTATTATTAGCGCTAGATAATGTAATAAAAAGACTTTACAGCCTAAATAAAGTATAAAACCATGGAAACTAAAAATATAAATAGTCTAATATAGGAGTTTAATTATGTTAATGATGTGACTTTGATACCAACATAACCGCTCTTGTTTTTATAGAAACATTTCCACTAACACGCGAAACTAGTTTTTTTACACGGTTCAAACCAGAAAACACCAGTATATGAAATGCTAATTTTATAAACCACGACTCAAATCGCAGTTTTTATTACACTAATTAATATACAAAACTAAACTTACGCTTAACATTATTATTATGTTTACAAATAGGAAAATGTAATACAATTACCACGTAATTGATCTTTCTACTATCTATTAAGATACTAGGCGTCATTGTTTACTTTGTATCTCTACTTTCGTGATATAAAAATGTATCTAATCATGATACATTTTTATATCACGAAAGTAGAGATACAAAGTTAGTGCTACATGATTATATATCTAATCATGATATATAATCATGTAGCACTAATTTGAAATTTTGACATCGGATTAGAAATTAATATTCCTGATATATTATGATGTCAGTACCTATGTTACGTTCTGCAATGAAAATTATTACGTTCCTATAACTAAATTTTATAGCAACGTGGAAACATTATAAGCTCTCATTACCACCGATATAATAACGATTTACAGGTAGGTAGGTATGTAATATCAAACATGCCATTCGATTTAATTCAAAACACCGTAACCTAGTTACCCAGTGACTAGTAAACCTTCAATTGAGCTGTACATTGGTCACAAGTGCAGCATGTTCTGTCAAATGCCTTTTTTTTGTTGAGAATATTTCCTCTTGTAGTAATTAGTTAAATAATTAATTTAATTGAGTTGTTGCTCTTAGTTTCTGCCTATTTCGCAAGGAATGAGGCGTGATTTATACATACATGACTGCCTGCCTGTATACCCAGACAGGGTAGGTAGAGCACGCAGAACGTTACAAAGCCAAAATCATTTCTATTTCAAGTTACGTAACCACTTTTAGCATAATTTTAAGTTTAATTGTAGGCGGAAAAGGTATAGTACAAGTTACCAGCCTACCGCCTAAAGCCTACCTAAACCTATTTCCTTAGTCACCTCATACGACATCTACGGAAGAAATGGAGAGGTGTTACTGTAAATCCGAAAAACACAGTTACGGCGTGATTTATAAATCAATTAAATGATGTTCTTTGAAATAATTATTTCTGTACTGGTTAGTATCTAACCTTTTATACAGAACTAACTTTCCGTCCGCGGCTTCGCCCTCGTGGAATACGATTATATTACGGTATAAATCTCTCGGGAACATAATTTTTTTCCGGGATAAAAAATACCCTATTATTTAATCCGGACTTCTATCTTTACGTCTGCAAAATTTCAAAGCAATCAGTTCAGTAGTTACGGCGTGAAAGCGGAACAAACAAACAAACCAACAAACTAACAAAAACTCACTTTTCGATTTATGATATTAGTAAGGAAGTAAGGATTGTTTATTCCCAGTATTTATAGCCCTAAATAATGTAATGGGTATTAAACTATTGCAATTTAAGTTGGAACCAGCCACGAAAGCATCCCCAATACTATCGATATTACTTGTCTTAATTAAGTGTTAATGAAGTGTACCGCCATAGATAACATATTCAGTAGATATGACACGTTAGTGGGTATGCGTTCCGTATTTAACGACGTTTAATCTCCAGGCGACAAATTCGACAAAATTCGTCATATATTATACAAAATAAGCATCATTTTGCTATTTACGGAAGTAAAAATACAACAAGAAAAACAATTTAAAATGGAGGTGTTTCGTATTACCAACTAGCTCAATATTAATGTAAAATGTTGGCGACAGCGACTTTAATGCTAGTGTAATGGAATGGCATATATCAATATGCCATTTTCACTTAATAAAGCGTCCGTATATATCTGTCAATCGTACATATCTGACACAATCAATCTGCATAAATATTCGATACGACTATTGTATTGCTAGGGGCAGTGTAAGATGTCAGATATTTTTGCACGCTTCGCCGTGCCTCATAATTATGAATGTAATGTTGGTGACTGTACCACGTTCGCATTTTAATTTTGATTCTTATTATACTACTCGAATCACACAAGTGCGTACTCACTACCATTTATTACCCTCACTGTATTATGTACGTTGATGACAACAGCAGAGATTAAACAATTATGTAAACCAAAGCTCTATTTACATAATTTAAGCAGTATTTGCAGTTTGGTTTTATTAGCTATTGTTTCATTTTTTCGTATCAAGTTTTTCAACTGTCATTTTATGACAATATAAAAAAAACGTGTGCCTACTGTTATTAATTGGAATTCTAGTGTTTTAAAAATTTAAAAGCCGAATGATACGAGTATATGGATTTGATATACTTGTCATACTTCCCGGCTTCCAAAACACTTTTCATTATTCGCCTTAAGGCGCTGCGCAGACGACAGTGTTTTGTACGATCGAGTCTGTGGAGCAATAAATTGTCTGAATGGCGCGCTGACAGTTTCCAGGAATTTCCATTCAGAGTTTCGTGGAAATGTCAGCGCGCCATTCAGACAATTTATTGCTCCACAGACTCGATCGTACAAAACACTGTCGTCTGCGCAGCGCCTAAAGAATATAATTTATAACATACATACAAACATACAATCACGCCTGTATTCCCAAACGGGGTAGGCAGAGCACACAAAACGCTACATAGACAAAATGATGACTATTTCACGTTTTGTAGCCACTTCTAGCATAATATTTTTTAGGTTTTGAGGTGGCAGGTACAATAGTGACAGGTTGCTAGCCTGTCGCCTAAAATATACCTTAACCTATGTCCTTAGTCGCCTCTTACGACATCCACGGAAGAAATGGAGAGGTGTTATTCTAAACCCGACACCACACGTCATATAATTTATAGTAACATTGAATAGTGCATTATCAGTTAAAACAGACAGCTGAGATTTAATGGCTGGAATGCAAATCAAACCAGAAAGCGTGAAATGACGACGATCGAAATCGATTCGATTTTTTGTTGAATTGATTCATTATTTTTTATCCTACTGATAATTAAATTAAAATCAACGATACTGTTTATGATTCTAAATAGAACTGATTACCTGACGCGACCACAAAATGTTCCGATTGCAGCATTAGAACTAAATAAAATCATTTACAAATTGACAGACAAGTCTATTTATTGACAGTCGAGGTAGGTACTTTAGATGTGAAGACCACAATATAATTGAACTGACATTTGACACGTGACTATATTTGAAAATCTCGTCTTTAACTGTAGTAGTTGGTTTAAATAATATACGTAATAGGGCTAGCAACCTGTCACTATTAGACTACCTTTTACATCAGTCTGTTTTCAAATCCAAAATGATGCTAGAAGTGGCTGCGAAGCGTGAAATAATCATAATCATGGTTATGTCTATTTTACTATTCGTGTGCTCTGCCTATCCCTTTTGGGAACATAGGCGTGATTGTAATTATGTATATGTATGTACGTAATAGTAACTTAAATCGGATTAATAGCGCGATTTTTTTTTATAAACCTTTCAAAAAATATTTGGATTCATAAATATAACAGTAATAGTTTTTGAATACATACCAAAATATACACTTTGTTTTACATTATATTGCGAACTAGTACACATTATCAAAGGAGTATACACAATAAATATAAGTGCAAAAACTACTGTCAGCCTTCGACGGTTAACTTTATTGTTAAGTATGCAATTAAGCAGATTATAGCGATAATAAAGTAAAGACAGTTATAAAACCTATCAACAATTTAAAACACAGTTTTCGAGTGACTGTCTTTTTCCGAAGAAGCCGTAAGAGGGGAGGAACGATACGATTAAGGTATGCTTTAGGCGACAGCTTAGCCGCTCCATTTTACCACCTTTATCTACCTTTATACCTCAGATTGTGCTAAAAGTGGCTACGTAATGTGAAACAACCACTGTTTTGTCTATGTAAACTTGTAAACTTTTCTTGTGCTCTGCCCACCCCATTTATATACATTGCAAATTGTAGTAAGTGCTGGTAGCGCATTTTTTTGTATATTTTAACAGAAATACTATTTAGTACTTTATTCGTAAACTATTTGTTACTAAATTGTTTAGTATATTATCACTTAATTTCTGTTAAAATGTACAAAAAAATGCGCCACCAAAACTTACTAAAATTTGCAATGTTGATATTCACCCATTTGAAGAAAAAGGTGCCTTATTTATGTACACATTTTATTCTGCTCACGAGATGTAGAGTTTTGGAACAAAATAGTTAATTAAAACGATTTGGCACACTACGGCAAATTAAATCTACAAAGAATTCTTAATTTATCTCAAGATATTTAAGTTAAAATTATAAGAAAAAAAAAAGAAATTAATCTTTATTCCCAGTTAAACTTAATTTAAAAAAAACTTACTTCTATCCGATTTTTTGTTCGTGTAGGAACACAATTTTTTCCACGATTTTTTTTCGCTCACTCTTTTAAGGCTTCGTCAAGTAACTTGCGGCGAGTGGCTGTCAAGTGACGGGGTACTCGACTGACGTCGTTAGCTGCGCCTGCGCCTGCAGCGATGATTGCGCCACAGAATAATTAATTCAACGAACATTTGACTATTTGTGCCTACGCATACTTGATGTTTGAGAGGATAATCATTCATCTGCGCTATTCTTAGTTTTAAAAGCAACTACATTTCTGGAATACAGGCGTGAATACAGGCGTGATGTATGTATCTATGTACATTTCTGGAAACACCGGTTTTAATATAAATGTAACGCACGAATATAACGTTTCCCTAGTGACTATTTTAGACAGCAAAAACAAATCATTTTATTCCAAACTTTTCCCATCTGAGTTTTCTATTAAAAAGTTGTTTTTAAAACATAAACACAAGATAATAGATGTGCAAAATAAGTAAATGTTTTGTTAATGACACGGCGTTTCATCCTTGTTACAAAAACCGCCTTTGATATCCTTATTCAATAGGAAAACCGTAACGGAGTGTTCTCTTGCGTTTTCTTTTCATTTTTAAATGAAAGAAATACTTTTTTTTCCACTTCGTCAATTAAAAAAGTATCATGTGTCACCGTAGTTCAAAAATAACAGATCACTAGCTGTTGACTTCGACATCATCTGCGTTAAATTCGTTTATTGCTATCTCGCGGGAATTACGTTTTATTTGTGGATAAAAGTTCTTTCTTGGGACTCAAACTATCTCCGTACTTACCGAATTTCAATAAATCGGTTGAAATATTTAAAAACGAAAGTCTAACATCCAGTTCTTTCACACTAATAATAGTAGTTAATAGGACTACTTATAGTGACATTTACTTTTGAAATTATGAAAATGTATTAATTGACTGGCGGTTCTGTCGTATTATTCTTTGCATGAAACCATTGAAGGCGTGGGGAAGCAGCGTAAACGAAACAAGCGCTGGCATACTGGTCAATCACATACCGGCCTTCACCGAGAAAGGCGCGTGCACACTGACCTTTCGCAGATCCGACACGTGGGATCATCATAATTAATAAGCCAAAAATGAAGGTTGAATATCTCCAACATCTGTATTCACCTTAGATGCATCTCTGAATCGTGCAATACGAAGGTTACAAAAATAACCAATGACATCTATTTTAATAGACTCGTCGTGCCTTTTACGTCAGTCAATAAAACAATTCAAAGTTTTGGGTGAGCATTTCGCAAGTTGTTTCATTTGAAACGATTTATTTGCAAAACTTGGTTGACTTAGTAGCCTTTGACACACTTTTGCAGTGAATGCATTTTACGATTAAATACAATTTTAATGATCGTTGAGACACGCTTTGCTGATGCCAGTTATCGTTATCCTTGTCGCACAGTCTCTTTATTGATAGATCACGTTCAGAGTAAGTAATAAACCAATTACATTCAAGGGGAATATTGCTATAGAGATATTTTCATTAGATACCTGAGTAGTACAGCGAGATAAAATTTCTTCATTATTCTGTGAACTGACTGATACAGCATGAGGAAACTGTGATAAACAAGGAGAGATATTAAAAACAATAAACATGATTCTTCCGACATAATAAGGTAGTAGATACAATTTTTTTAAGTGTTTTACATAATTTTAAAGTGTACGTACATTGAGTGTTCTTTAGGTGACAGGCTAGCAACCTGTAATTAACAGTAACAGGTACTTACAGTAACAGGGTAGGTAGGACAGGTAGGAAAGGTACTATTGTAATAGCTACAGGTTGCTAGCCTTTTTCGTCTTTTTGTGATCTTTGCCTTTGTTTTATCTATAGAACTTTTCGTTTGCACTAACTGTTACATTTGGGAAAGCAGCCGTGATGTTTATGTTTTATGTGTACGAATTAAAATTGCCTCAAAGAACGTTACTTAGTTTTTAGCTTAAAGTACATTAGCAGAAAAAGTTACAGATTAGTTCTATCTTTTTATTTATGTATTCTGCTGGTACATAATCTAGCAAGAACAGATGCCACTGTACCCAAACATTTACTAAGTTGGTAAAACTTAATACTAAGGTTAATAATAAAGTACCTATCTTTTTAATTCTTAATACATCACACACACAGCCTTTTTTCGTCATAAAAGAGCAAATTACTGTAAACAAACTCAAGGTATGAAATTTTCCCAAACTCATGGGAGATTCGTCAAGCGAATGTATGTACAGTCAGCTGCAGAGAAAAGTAACCCCCCGCCCATACAATGTTACATTACTAGAGGGTTACTTTTCTCTGCAGCTGGCCGTACCTATTCGTAAAGTTACTAGAATCTACCACCTGCGCCCTCTGTCGGATTATTAGCCTCATTTTTTCGCAATGTCCAATAGGGAATGTGATGAACGACCTTAATAAAGTACCGTAATATCATCCTCGCAAAAACTGTTGGCTGCTTGAAGACGATGGAAAAAATCACAGATAAAATGGACTCGAAGACTTTTTTAGAGGCATAATGTTGTTATAAACTGTAAGAAGTTTGTTTACTCAAAATTGTTTCATTGTAAGAGAGAGTTTCTATGTAAATTTAACAATTAGGTACTTAAATCTTTATTCAAATCTGTAATTTGGACAAAATAATCTCGAAAATTCTGTATTCACAGTTTCATATAAAAACTTGATTATTTTTAAAGTATTTGGGCCATTCCACGAGCAAGGCAGTTTTGCGTGACACTCCGTAGCATAATATCATTTTATGTTAATCTGTGTTTTTATGAATAAATCGAATAATGCTTCACATCTCAAACGTTTTGCAAAAGGAGGCATCACTTTAAACCTTATAATTATCGAGATAATAAAATTTTCTTTTTTCATATAATACGGTAATCACAAAAGTACAAATAATGGGATGAAATCACGTTTTTTGATTGATATCACAAGACTCTTTATGCTATACATTTATAGCCTTGAATTATAAACATCTTGAGTAATAGTATAATAATTTTAATTTATGATAACCATTGATGTGAAAAAAGATACGTGAAATTATTTATTTTTTATTTAGGTGTAAATTTTTTTTGTGTTGCACAGAGTAATGTTCATAATCAAGAGAAACACTATTTAAAACTTATTTTTTACAGTAATAACTCAATAAATAACCGATATAGTGATAACCACGTCTATAAAACGACGGAGATCACTCAAATAACGGTAATCACCGTTGCGGTAATCACGTGAGCAATTTAGTTTTTAATTAATTACTTCAAAACGGTTAATAATAAGAACTCAATATTTTTTGTGTAAGTAATTATAACACTGCTTAATATGTCAAAATAATCCGAGTTAAATATATCAACAAAACACGCGAGAAAAAAATAAAACGGTAATCACTTTCAACTGTGACAAAAAAATCGTGTTGTTTTCTTTCCTTCGTGATTTGGCAGCGACACAATAAGTCACAGGTTCGCACTATTTAGCCGTCGCGGCGTGATAGACTCTTTCTAGGAACGTATCGTCGATGTCTCTCGGAGTGTGTGTTTGAGCAGTACGACGCGTTTTATGGCCAAATTAGGTTAAAACGCAAAACTCGGGACACTTTTTAAAAATGGTTTTAAAAATAAACTAACGTAATAATAATTATTTAGGCAATAGGATTTCATTTATCATATAATTGGCTTGCTGTGAACAACAAAAACCTATAGTTTCCGCGTTTAGTTTTCGAAGTATATGTCATCAACTAACAAATTTTGGAGGTGGGACAAGGCCAAAATGTGGACTCCTCTGACTTTAGATTTTTGTTTCGCGCATTTAATAATAAGAATATACTATTGTTAGACTTATTCTGAGCAGAATAAAGTGTGAATTACGTAAGATATTTTTTTTATAAGGTTATCTGTTAAAATTTGGATTTCACAGGTAGTTGAACTTGAGAACACGAAAAATCGTACGGCTGGAGAACGGCCCATTTATTCGATTTCGCTTAACCTTCTGCAACTGAGGTGACTTTGCTATAAACATTCTACTGAGGTGTAGTCTGTCAGACGTCATTTTCATTTGTCAAAATCTGTATAAATTTTAAGGAGTATACTATGTTTTTGTTTTACATAATAATCAAATGACTCATAATTGAATAGAAAACAAAGAAATAAGGGTTCTAAAAAGAATAGATTGTGGTTTTTGGTAATTATTTATGGAGATCAACATTTTTATGACTTTTTAACCGAATACTAGAAAAATATTAAGAAAAGTCAAAATTAACGTATTGTGTAAAAAACAAAAAATAAAATTTTTCTTAGCACACTATAATAATTAAGTGACATTAAACTTAACGTGATCCCACGGTGTAATTAGGCACAAATAAGTCCCAAAGATGACCCTTATTTCAGTAATGTACTTGGCAGTCTTGGCAAATCTGAGGAGAAAATTGCTGACAAATGTGTTTTTTACATTCCCAGCAGCGGTATCTAGTCTGCCTTTATAACGTGCTAGGACATATACTGCACAAATTTCTCCCAGCAGGCCTTTCGGCCTGAGTTCCGAGTACGGGGACGACGACGACAATTCCTTCTTAAAACTCGCCTAATAGTAAAGCGAAGCCAAATTTACCGTCTTTACTTTATGTCGTAATCTAAAAAAATATATCATTAAGTAACGTCTAAAATACTATGGCAAAAAATGATTTTACTGACGTAACGTATGGCAGACACTATGGATTTAATAAGTCATTTGTGAGGTGACGTCTAATAGACTCCAGCGTTTATTGCTGAACTTACGTCTGTGGGACACCAACAGCTCATAACTCCACTCCTCTGCACCGCACCGCCGCTTGCGCTGCACTCTCGGGTGGCGCGAACCAATAGAGGAAGGTACTGAGCGAGACAAGACTACATCACGTCATATTGCGATCTGGTAACGTTTTTACGTTTGGCGGTGTCTGACAGACTACCACCTCAGTGACAGAAGGTTAAAAGTAGACACACAGAAGGCAAAACTGGAAATCTTTATTTCAATAACATTTATTACTGTTTGTTATAATGTTCTCAATACAAATAATATCACTTTATGTTAACTGAAAAACGTGTGAGGATTTTTGATCGTTAAGAGGGCGCACACATTTTTTACGAACGTAATATAAGATCAGGTGGGGGAAGAGAAATTCAGGGGCAGGGCAGGGGTAAGAGGCACCACAGACCATAACTCGTCGAGTTATGAGTGATTATGGTCTGTAGAGCCCTCTTATCCCTGCGTTTCTCTTCCCCCACCTGACCTTAGTGGTTTTGGACCAATGTTTAAAAAATCGTGAAATGTAAATTAACTCATATTTAGCCATGAAAAAAATATGGTTAAACTAAACATATTCTGTAATTGTTTCATTTGTAATTACATTAAAATCAATGAGAAAAAAAATAAAGTAATGGTTCAACTTTGAAATTATGTAAAATGATATTTGAATAATAAAAACCAATAATTTGATTCACGTTAATCCGTTAATCCCCAGTAGACTATATTGTCTATCAGATAATAACAAGTTTATATCGTTTATGGTAAATTTTAATGGAAAATTTTCAAGTGAAAGACAGCTCTGACGCGTATTTTTGTGAAAACCCTTCAACAAATTGGCTAAGTAAAAGAAATCTGTGTTGCTAATAAAAAAAAATTTTCCGTTAATCCCTAGAAAAAGAGTTTATTTATATGTTACAGTAGTTTTTCTTTAAAAACTTAAGGATTTATAGCTTTCTAAAGCATTTGAAAAACATCAAAATCACCGAATTTTGTTTGCACGCTCTTAAAATTCTAATCTTAAATGAAACTGTATATATCTCTATCTACATACACATCCCTAGCATCTATCTTTAAAAATATTCCTGGCATCCTCACTATTCATTTATGAATAGTGAGGAATAGTTTATAAACTATTTTTTTGCTTAGGTTTTATGAATAGGATGCTTAGAGTATAGAGAATAGGATGAGTTTAGAAGTATATTAACTGGACCGATTAGTTTCGTCGAGTACGAGCCATCACGGGAACATAGCGGGAGCGCGCAGTGTGTTTGGCAGCGACGCGGTTCCTAGATGAAAAGCTACGGTTTAGCCCGAAACTAGTCGAGCTGAACTCAATCTAAAACGTGTCTTATCCGAGTTCAAATAAAACGCAACAATGCAATTGGTCAGCTTTAATCGTTGGAGACGGGAGAATGATCATGCTTTGGGTACACTATCTTCTTTTCGGTATCAGGTGTCCTCTTCTTGAGGGGTCCATGCTTCCACTCAGGAGGGTACCCATGCTTGTCCACATCGTCCCACCACTGCTGATCACCGCTCCCCCAGATATTGTACACGATGTTAGTGCCGACTAGCACAGCGAATACGGTCCAAAATGCCACTCGCCACTGTCCTACGGTTTGCTGCAAAGAAAAAGAGATAATTTAATGACTTCTTAATTAGGTAAACAATCTGTATGATGTCTGGTTAGAATGAAACCTCTCCGTTTCTTGCGACTAAGGCAAATGACGAAGACGCGTCATGGAGTAAGTATTATAGGTGCCATACAACAACCTGCCACTCTGTTATAATACGTCTATTAACTATGTTTGTCTATGAAACTTTTCGTTTATTCCCTTCACCCTGAAAATGTAGGCGGGTCATTGTCATAACCCTAAAAAAACATGTCCATTTGTAATATACAAGACATTTTTAATAATTGCATTTAATTTACATCATAA
>BHDV01006389.1:47231-75056 GCA_005406045.1 Adoxophyes honmai | reverse complement strand
AGCTATTCCTCCTAAAGCCTTGAATCTGCTGAGAGCTACGTATACGTATACCTACTTGACCTTTAGTAAATACGTACATAAACAAAAGTTTCCTTTCAGGATAAAGCTAATTTGAAGTCGGTTTTTTTTTGTTTAAAATTATTTATTTTATTTTTTGCTTTTTTTTAACTGTCAAATAATGATGACTGAGTAGTGAGAGTGGATTAATTTGATCTGTAAAGACTGATTTTAATCAGCGAAATGAAATGATATTAGTTTTACAACTTGTATTACCAGTATTTCAATGTATGCAAAAAATAATCCGAGTAAAGCTCGGTCACCCAGCTAGTGAAATGTATAGGTACAAGATATGTGCTGAAAGTTGTAATGACTTTTTCTTTATCATTTATTTAGGTACTGTATCCAAGTAATTTGTAAGTAATCAAGTCAGATTTATCACTGAATTATTCTCTCTGAGTTCTAGTTAAAACTGAATTGGGAAAGAAACAAAAAGAAAGACATCTCTACAGAGTGGTGTCCAAAGCCTATAGAGATAGCTAGGCGTTGTATTTATAGAATTGGGCCTACAAACTCCGTAAGGGCGATTTGGATCAGAATGCCTTTTGATGACTTACTTTGGTGACGTGTTTCCCGTGTATTACATCTCTTCATTTTTTCTTTAATGTGATAAGTGGTGACTACGGAAATAGGTTGAGATATGCTTCATGGAACAGGCCAGCAACTTGTCATTATTAAAACTATTAGCTTTAAACCTAAAATTGTGCTCAGTCTTCAAGGAGCATGAAATAGTCATGGTATTGTCAATGCAACGTTTCGTGTACTCTGCCTACCCCATTTCACATTTAATTACACAGGTAAGATGCTTATGTACGCATGATAAGATACATACCTAATCTACATACCTCATATGTCAATGTCACGTTGGATGTCTCACTCGAAGTGACATTTGAAGTGTCGGGGCAGGTTTCCCCTATGATGTGCTCGGTTGACGCCGTGTGCGTCACCATTTGTGTTATCGTCATGCTGAGGCAAACCCTCATTGTGAAGGAATTCGCCAAAGCAAATAGGCCCATAACGCCAAGGACATAGCGCTGCGGTATAATCATGACTGGAATGACGAAACTGAGTTAATAGTACTGAATGGACAGTTCCATAAAGACATCTAGTTTATTGTTTTTGTGTTATTTGTTTTTATTTATTTGGAATTATAGCTAGTAATGAACAGGCTTCAAGTGGATAAGCGTCTTCTCCCAAAGAGTTTAACACAGCCATTCCAACGTTGTCAGCCTTTTGACATCAAACATCACACTACATGGCCCTGGTTAGATTTTGTTTAGTTTTTTAAACTTATACTTATTATACCATTATCAGTGGTGAAAATTAATAGAATACATAACGGTTAGCTCTATAAAGTAATCTTTTAGCATTTAAAACCAATCTATCTACTAGACAATGACAAACCTTGACACTTTAAATGAATGTTCATCACATCACTGATAACGGGGACTGCATACCTAGGTATACATGTAATTCTAATCTAATTTTATTAGTAGGTATTTTTTTATCTCAGATTATGAAAAGGTATAACATCTTAGCCCTCATTTAAAAATTGACATTCCTGAGGAACCCAAGATGTGGATTAGAAGCGTTTCTTTGCCATAATCATAACTTTTCTTCTACTACGGCGCATTTTCACCGATCCAGGTTAAAATTAACCGTCTTATTTTGCCTGTGGAAAATGTGGTTTATGGATTCCTTGACTCGAGGCATCACGGAGTTAATCCACAGAATGTATACAATAATATCCTCTAAAAACCACAGTACTCCTTCATAGCCTGGACAGTCCTGGAACCCATACGGACACATCGGATCCATCTACTGGACTTTCAAATTAACCGTCTAACCGTCTTAGAGCTGGCTCAAGTGACCCTAAACTAAAAATATTTGACGCATGTTGGATTCCATTGATTTTAAATTTTGAACAATTTTCATTTAAAGTAACAGTGGTAAAGTTTTAAACGGCGAAGGAGGAATCAAATAAAATATTAATCGTACCATTTACTCAATTATGATGATTACGTTGCGCATGCTATACCACATTGGCGTATTTATTTTCCCTAGCCCCTCTTTTCATTCCCCAAATGATGCTCAATAGTCAAATTTCCTGCCCGTTGCCGGGCAGAAACCTTGCACAAGCCAGCAAAATTAGATTGAAAAACGAACCATGTGATTCAATTCTCAAATGAGAAATGGAAGGCTTGTTTTTCACTTCTGTAACATTAATCCCCCATTATACCTCACTCGTTTCGCCGTTTCACATTTTCTCGCGTGGTGAGGAACCGTAATTGGTCCGTGTAATTAATTGTTTGCCAATTAATTATTAGAATCGAGCTCGGAATTTTACTGCTTTGTTTGCAGTCCTTTTTGAGTTATTTGAAATTTGTTCCGGTAAATAATGCTGGATTGAATGTCCAGTGATGCTTGCTTGGAATATCGAGTTGACGCAGGAATATGCTTTTAAAGAAGTTCAATGGCCTACTCTGCCGTAAAACGTGAGACAAATTGTTAACATTAACTATTCCTTGGGTTCCTAGGGTTAGCTTTATTTTCGGTTTGTTACCGTAGACTCTCGTTATAATATGAATTCTGTCTATGAAATTTAAACTTCAATGTTCACAGTTAATTTATTTTCGAAAATCATAAAGTAAAGGTTGGTAAACTTTAACAACAATGTAGAACCACACCGTTTTCCGTGACAAGAGGCGTGCAAACTGTTAAAAACCTAGAATTTCATATTACAAAAACATAATTAAAAAAAAACTGGCGACAAAAAAAAAATTGTTGCTCTTATTTTCTCATGTTGATCCAACTGCAAAAAATTTGAATGTTTTTAATGTTAAGAAGACTATAAGTAATCTTAATTGTATAATTTACTTAAAACCTTAGGAAGAAAAGATGCAAGGTGCGATTTAATTGTTATTAAGCTGTTGATGAACCTGGTACATTTTGCACCGATACTGAAGTTTTTACGATCAAAAACTTTACGATCGACTCTTCTGCAGTCTAGCTTCTTACCTACTATTACCAGCAGCAAGTGTACCTACAATGTACATTTAACAATCTGATAGGACAAGGATCAGATGATATAAAAAAACCTTAGCTCAGTAGGAAAATTGTTTACAATCGTCACTTACCCCGATTCAAAAACAGCCTCCATCCCGACAGCGTCATTTTTCAGTTAATATTTTTCAAATTTTCGTTCTCTCACACCTTATTGCACCGTTGCTTCAACATTCATTTCTAAAAAGACAAACTACAGTAACACACCTTCGTGTCTGTCCCACGGACACCAGCAAAGATGCAGTGGCGTTATCTTACCGTAACAATAAGAGGAGCAAATCCATCAAAACTGTACGATCTACATCAACTGCAGCAAGCGCCTATCACCGCAGTATCAATACGCGTGCCTACCGATTGTCACATGTGACATCTGATCTGATAAGAAACTCTCAAACAGCCTTTAGACTGTTTAGATAAATACTTAAGCCTGATAAGAGGTAAAAAATGAAGTAGTGGAGATATCCGGTAAGAAATCTTTTTTCACTAACTACGCTACACTATAGAAGAAATTTATGTCAATCGTCTTAAATTAAATTAAACTGAATACAAAAGCAATAGCAAAAAGCTAAAAATGTTGTCAAAAACTCAGATAAATATTTCAATGAATTATCTAACTGTTTGCTAAGTGATACAGCACAGTATCACAACATATTTTATTACAGCATTACTACAAACTTCCTGTCACTAAAAGACTATGTCGCAAGATTTTTTAATTTCACTTGTGAATGATAGAAGTAAGCCTTTTTACTATTTTTTATTGCTGCTCCTCTCTACAAATAAAAGGTTGGCTGGACGAGATCCCTTTTGGGATAAGTTCGTCTTTTTCTTATTTTTGTACAATAAATAGTTTTTTAGCCCAGTTTTAGGCCAGTTGCGCTGTCAAAGATTCGCAGGCATTTGAACACACAATGCCATAAGTATATTATGCGTTCGCGCACTTGAAGGTTTGTCTCTGAGAGGTGGCAAGAAAGTATTGAATGAAAATGTGGTAAGAAGGTTTCCTCAGAGATTCAACCAGATTGATGCTTAGGTTTAATCTGCCAACATTGGCGCGAAGCAGCAGTGTGCGCTCTATCGTGTACCAACATGAAAAGAAAATTGTTATTACTTCTTAACCCTAAAGGGTTAACCCTAAATGCACACTCTTCTGAACTTCTGTTCAAAACACTTTACCAGGTAACAAGTAGACCAGATGAGTTGTCGTACGTTCATAAGGCTCGGTCGTCGCCAAAGGTATTAACTAAGTGAAGAAAGATAAAGTTTGATATTTTAAACTTTTGCGATTCTCACTTATATTTATAAGTATGAACGCGGGACTTAATCACGATTTTATTTACCTTCTCGACGTTTCGGCCGCGTTACAGCGACCGTGGTCACGAGTTGATTCATCTCAACTCAACTCGTGACCACGGTCGCTGTAACGCGGCCGAAACGTCGAGAAGGTAAATAAAATCATGATTAAGTCCCGCGTTCATACATATAAATATGAGATAAAGTGAGTTCTCCATCTGTGCACAAACTTACGCCTAATGTTAAGTAATTACTAATTTCATGTAGGCATTTACGCTATTTTTGAGATAGTTTGAACTTAAGAAGTAACTAATTGATTTGTTAACTTGTCAAATCAGCTTCATCTGGTTATTGTTAAGTAAGTGACATTGATTCTTCATTTTACGCTGTTTTATTAGCCTGCACCTGTCTCATCTTTGGCCGTCTTGTCGACCTATAAATGTTGTCTAACCATCTAATCAAAGGCCATTGGTATCAAAAATTTTCTTAGACATAAGATGTTCTCTTCTAACCAACTTCAATTCGTAGTGAAATTAAACCAATCTACTCACGTTTTTATATCGAGATTAGCTCGACATGTTTGGGACGATTTTCGTGACCCATCATGCGGAGTTACGCGCCATGGCGGCGGAAAGACGCGCACTGTGCAGCAGTGCAGATAGGTCATGAATTGGCCCGAATCATGTCGAGCTAGTCTCGATATGAAAACATGAGTAGATCTATTTTATTTCACAATGAGTTAGCCTAACGGTAGTTTTATGTTTATAACTTCAAATCTAAATCTACTAAAAACATAATCCCCTTTATCAAGTTATCGACAGCTCTCACAGTTGTGTCCTAGCGCGGAGGGTCAACAGCTGGCAGCTACACATGAGGCGTAACACCTTAGGCCCCCAAATTGGCAATATATCTGCTATCTATCTGGCATTTCTTATACTTTTGGCCGATGATGATCGTTAACCATCAGGTTGCCCGCTTGCTCGCTTACCTTGCTCATGTTTTTTTTTATGTTTAGAGTCACTCAGGCAAAGGACACCTGTCTCGTCATGTTATGTTAAAAAAGGACTTATAGTATTCTGTATTAAAAAAATTATAAACAATGCAATTTTATGTCTCTGCCTTTTTTTCTTTAGCGTTTTATAATAATGACTGTGTTTGTGTCATAAGCGATAAAAATGCGGTTTAATAATGTTTTTTTCAATAAGTACTTAATTAATTTGCTTTAGTCGAATTTGAAATTAACGATACCTATTTAGTTACCTAAGGAATTTTGATGACAAGTTGTTCGTCAGATCTGATAGTGACGGTATGACAGCAGTTTGTCGTATTTTCTTTAAGAACACATGTCATAACGTAAACAACCGAAACAACCAAATATTTGACGGCTTAATTGACATGATCGCTACTCTGATTTTTTTTACTTTTATTGCCATTTAACTAGAGCTTAAAATTTTGGCATTACTAATATTATAAGTCAGAAAGTGAGTTTGTTTGTTTGTTTGTTCCGCTTTCACGCCGTAACTACTGAACCAATTGCTTTGAAATTTTGCAGACGTAAAGATAGTAGCCCGGATTAAATAATAGGCTACTTTTTATCCCGGAAAAATTGATGTTCCCGAGGGAAAACAAAAATATAGTTTGCTTAATAGATCGATATTACCAATCGATAGATGATAGATCGATGGCGCTGTGTGTCGTTTAAAACGAGAAGTTTTCTTATAGTTGTGCTTTATACCGCAATTTAATAGAGTTCCACGCGGGCGAAGCCGCGGGCGGAAAGCTAGAGCTTAAAATTTTGGCCATGATGTGTGCAATGTAGGGTCTTTTGCAATATCTACGAGTATTAGATATTTATTCTCCGTTTTTCCAAAACATAAGGCGACTAAGAACGTAGGTTAAGATATATTTTAGGCGACAGGCTAGCAACCTGTCGCTATTGTACCTGCCACCTCAAAACCTAAAAAATATTATGCTAGAAGTGGCTACAAAACGTGAAATAGTCATCGTTTTGTCTATGTAGCGTCTTGTGTGCTCTGTCTACCCCGTTTGGGTATACAGGCGTCATTGTATGTATGTATGTATGTATGTTTTTCCAAAATTTACCCTATTCCTTACCTTCACAATTCAATAATATATTATGTTTCGTTACGTAAAGTCCCAATAGTTTTTCACTGACCTAAAACAAATACGGAACTCAGTTCATTGCTTTGAATTATAATTGAAGGAGAGAGGAGAGTGGATCCGTGGAAACAGATTTAGGAATGCTTTATGCAACAGGCTAGTAACCTGTCACTTTTATATTATTATCTCTTTCATCTATTTTTAGAGCTAAGGTACGCCAAAAGTGGCTACAAAATGTGAATTAGTCATGGTTTTGTCCACGTTCCGTGCCTACACCATTTGGGACCATAAGCGTGGTTGTTTGTAAGTATGTACTTTTGGGGTATGTGGAAAAGGTATCAGCTTCGTCGTAAAATTCAATACTATTTAAGAGTAGGCAAGGTATCTACTATACTTAAAATAAACGTAACAGTAAAAGACATATCTTCATAATTATTCTTCAATTTTCTTTTATCTTTTCTTATCACATAAACATAAATATAACTTAACCTAGTTATTTACAGTTTTAGTGTCATTTTTACTCTTTTCCTTTTTCTTTTTCTTTTTCAGGTTCGCTTTTTGTCGCTTCACTGTCCTTGGATTTTGAAGGTAGAGGTCCATGTTTCCAGTTGGGTGGGTACCCGTATTTCTTGACGTCATCCCACCATTGGGGCTCACCTTGCGCCCAAATGAGGTAGATGACGTTGGTGAACACTAACACCGCTAGGCACACCCAGAATGCTATCCGCCATTGCTTGAGGGTAGACTGTAAAAAAATATTTTATAGTCAGAAAACTTTGTGCAGATTTCAACCACGGACAAAGAAAGGTTCGCCTAATGATAAACGGCTAAATATGCCCAATTACAAAAGTAACATAGATCACTAGAGAATTCAGACGTACGCTCTTTTCTAAAAAAATTGAATATCCTATCGGTCCGGTAATACCCCAAACAACGACCCATAATAATAAGCTATAATAATACATTTCATTATTTCGTTATTGTCATCTTTCTAGTTTTTCATCATGATTCGAATGTCACCTACAGTGCAGTCGAGTTCATCAATATAATGAGCAAAACTGAGGGTTCAAAAATATCTGTACACCCTTATGACATTGACAATAAGGTGCAAAAGTTTACATATTTGGCATTTGTCTGCTCATATATTTATGAACTCGACTGTACATATTTGGTAAAGTTGAGATAGTTTCAAATAAATACCAAGTTTTAGTAACGCGTTAGTGATGATAAAAGAGGTAGACCTTTTTTTAACGCTACAATCAAATTATAAATAAAAAACAGACTATAATTACAATTGGGGACAAATCGACGTTATATTAAATTTAACTTAGTATTTTGTTGCAGCGTTTGAAAATAAGCCTAGTCATAGTATATCATAGTACGCAGTTTCAAACAACGTATCGAAATAAAATACGAAGTACGATATCGCTAATGTTCTTTTTTCAATACTTGTATAATACTTACGTCTGGCGTTAAAAGTCCTATGAGATACGGTGTTATGATTGCAGAGATAGCTGCAATACCGTTGACCATAGCCGTGGTGGTACCAGCATAGTTGGGAGTGATGTCCAGAGCATTGATCTTCATGCCGCTGTAGTAGGCTCCCATGAGTGTCATAGCGGCTATGAACCAGAGAACGGCCAAGGTGGTGTCGCAGCCGGAATAGGAAGCCATGATGATGCAAATACCAGGGCCAGTTGCGGCTGTGAAAAGAAGGAAATAGTTAGTAAAAAGATTCGCACAGTGTTTGGAAAGTTGATTGGTAAAATGTTGCTTCGCACTAACAGGATAAATGTAAATGCTATAGTTGCAATAGATGATGATCAATAAAAGTTTAACGGATACAAAATAGAAGTAGAATTTTAAATTTTGATAAACGCGAACGATAAGCTTCATGAAAATTCGACTTCATTTTTATACTCACCGATGGTGGTGTAAATTTTTCTAGCAGTAAGAATACTGTGGTAGCCTCGTTTGACGCAGAAATCGCACAAGAGCCCAAAGAAGAATGCGGCGATCCACATAGCAACATACGGCATGGAAGAAAGCACGCCAGTTGCCTTAATGTTAAACTTCAACACGTCTGTCATATATTTGGGCAGGTCTGTGACCATTGTGAAGTAGCCCCAATCGTGGCCAATCTGTGAAAAAAATGCGAAATTGTAATGCCTATGTGCTACAAATTTAAATAGCTCAGAAGTAGTACTTATTAGTTTATTTTGCGTTAATGAATCAGTGAGTGGTAGAAAAATATAGAAGCAGTTTGCAATTTCATTTACTTACTCCAGCAATGATCAAAGCCCACAGAGGCACGGAACGCAGCAGAGCCTTCCAAGGTACAGGGTCCAACTCCTGATTCTTTGTGCTTATCAATGAAGCCACGTTCTCATTCAAGAACTTCTTTTCTTTGTCCGATATGAATGGGTGAGTATTTGGCGTGCTGTAGCAGATCAAACTCTGAAACAAAAGACAAACGTTAGGTAATTTTGATTTTTCATTAAACTTTTCCATTCGACTTGTCTTTTCTTCGTTTTTATAGGGTTGACATTATGGCCAAAGAAAAACAATTGCAATACAACCTAATTAAAAACAGTCGGTATTAATTATTTCTCCTTTTGCTATCTTTATTCGCGTTATCGTTATTAATTAACTTTGATAAACTCACCCAGATCACGAACCAAAGCAGCCCTAATCCTCCAAACAAATAAAAGACGTTGTCCCAAACGCCATCCGCCATAATGAAGCCCGAAAAGAATGTCCCTGCGATGTTGCCGATCTGAGCACCTCCGAACACAATAGACCCGATCCTTGCTCGTTCGGTCTTTGGCGCCCAGCGGGACACCATTGCCATAAGTGCTGGCATAGTTGGACCCTGAAAACAAAACACAACAACCGTAATTAGGTATGAAGGGTACATTTTCATAATGGTGATTTTCAAAATTTACTTCTCAAACAGAGCTCTCTTTCATGTAGATGAATCAGTGAGTGGTAGAAGTATTATCATTAACTTATTTCAGCAATGATCAAAGCCCACAGAGGGACGGAATGCAGCAGAGCCTTGAAAGATACAGGATCCAGCGCGTGATACTTGGAGCTTATCAATAAGGCCACGTTCTTTTTTTGCTTTTTTTATCTATGGCCAATTATAGAGTTTACACTTGTCATCAGATTTTTGAATAGAAACTATCTAGTAATCGGGATCTCTTCAATTCTGAAGTAAATATTATATTGCCATTGACTTCACTAAGAAATACCTAATACTGGTTTTATTCGCTTTTCATTGGGTCCATCAGTGATAAACATTCCTGAATGTGCACGAACATGTATTTGACGTTAGGATTATTAAGTGATACTTTTAACGAGCGGATTCGACAAGACTATTTATAATGTCTTACCATCAAGCATTTTATCAAGCTTTTACTTGCTCATGTCATTGCAATAAATTTCACTGATAAGTAAAAGCGTGTGTACTGTAAAAATGTGTTTCTTGGTTTCTCTCTTTTTACGTAGGTAACTATTCTAGCAACTTTGGAAAATTTGAGATCCGCCTCTATTTCCAAACGGGGTAGGTTGACCACGTGAAACGGTTAACTGTCAAAATCACTAAGTCGTCTCTAACGACATCGACTTGGAGTGGGAGTGTTATTCAGAATCTGACATCACATTTAGACTTAGATTTACTTACTTCTCCAAATCCTTCAACGACTCTCAATGCGAATAAAGCTGGCGCGCCACCCATCTTCACAACAATGGGAGTGATAAACGTGCAAATAGCAGTGGATAGCAGCCCCAAGCCGAGGACCCATTTGCCGCCGTACCGCTCAGCCAGCATACCGCCGGGTATGTGCGTCAGGACA
Organism: Adoxophyes honmai; assembly: GCA_005406045.1. Lineage (NCBI taxonomy): Eukaryota > Metazoa > Arthropoda > Insecta > Lepidoptera > Tortricidae > Adoxophyes > Adoxophyes honmai. The sequence goes on along the minus strand of BHDV01006389.1, from coordinate 64,668 downwards.
TAGCCGTAGTAGAACGCACTGAGGAGCAAGCCTTGAGTAGCCTCACTCCACTCAAAGAGGACCGTCTGAAAATAATACAATAAACCTTAGGTATATTATTTTGCTCTACAGTAGGCATTGATTTCAATTGTTTTCAAGAAGTATACAGGGTGTCCCAAAGTTATGGGACATGAAGGGGAAGTACCTTAAATAACGAAGATAGTGTATTTTGCTCAAAGAAGACTTTATCTTATTTTTAAAAGTTAGTAATTCTGTATTCATAGATTTTCTAAAAATTACTTGCTTCGTCTGGGAATCGAACCGACTAAAATGTCAAAAAAATAATCATCCTGTTTTTATGATGCCAATCGAAAGAATAGCTAAAAAATAATAACTTTGCTTAAGTAACATGTTATTTTAAAAGAAAGGAACAACGTGAAATTAATCAGTTCAATCAAAATTAAAATCATACATGACACTCTCGTATTCAATTAAGTGAGTGTTTTGTGTAAATTGTGATCCCTCTTGTCTTATACAAATCGCCAATCTCTAAATAGGTCTGCTGCCTGTTGATCCTCGGACCTTACACCATTAGATTTCTTCTTTTGGGGATACGTAAAAAATATGCTATACAAATAGTGATACGAGAACGTGGGCGAGTTGCAAACAATTGTGCCATGTCACATGGAGTGTTCACCATAAAATGATTAAAAAATTAACTAGCACCGGACTCATTAAGAGATCGGCGATTTGCCTAAGACAAGAGGGATCACATTTGGAGCATTTAATTAATTAATTTACACAAAAACACTCACTTAATTGACTAAGAGAGTGTCATGTATGTTTTTAATTTGATTAAACTGATTAATTTCACATTGTTCCTTTCTTTTAAAATACTATGTTACTTAAGCAAAGTCATTATTTTTAAGCTATTCTTTCGATTGGCATCATAAAAACAGGATGATTATTTTTTTGACATTTTAGTCGGTTCGATTTCCAGACGAAGCAAGTAATTTTTAGATAATCTATGAATACAGAATTACTAACTTTTAAAAATAAGATAAAGTCTTCTTTGAGCAAAATACACTATCTACGATATTTAGGGTACTTCCCCTTCATGTCCCATAACTTTGGGACACCCTGTATTACCCAAGATTACCTATGTAGTCTATGGTATAGGAAATGAAGATGTAACGTATTTGAAGAACCTTTGGAATTGACGTCTCATTAATTGTTTACGATAAAATGAAAACCTTAGAAGGTATTATTTTATTTGTCAAAATAGAGTACGGTAGTTATTAGATAAGGCAGGCTTAATGTGTTATCTTTTGATGCGTTATACTTGCAAAAAGTGTTTGCCTTTTCATTCTTGTCAATTGTAAGTGCTATTTAAAAAGGATTATTATATTTTTACGACGGATGAGTGCTGTGTTTATTTTCAAGGAAGGCACAAACACTTGCGCAATGCAGTTGGTTGCCCTACTGTGCAATTGTATTAGTTTGTTAAACTTTATTGTATGAACTTGAAAATAATATTTGCTAATTTGTAAATGAAAAGGAATTACGTTTAAACCATTTGCATTTTGATTGTATTATGTGTATATTTTTTATCTATTGATATAGACGAGACAATAAGGCATAAGAAGTCGTAAAATATACCTAAATACCTACTCGAATACGAGTAGGTATTTTGACCGTACAAAAAATATGTTCAACATTCAAATGCATGTTTTCTGTTTTGACTAAAACCACGAGCAAATGTGCCCAAGAACTGTGCTTAGCGACCCTGACAACGAAACTTGAGGTGTACCTACTTTTGACTAGGAGTATCATGAAAAGCTTAAACGCCCAATTTTCCTTAAGGTGCTGTGGGAAAAACTAAAGTTTTTATCATAGACGACTCGACTATAGGTGGCGCTTGGAGTCGCTACAGTCCTTTTCGTTTTCAATAAACCAGAACTCACCTCGCTTGCTTTAACCAAATCTATCGTCGAATTCCCGACGACTTCAACAACTGTGTTGGGGTCTGGGCAAGCGTCGGGGTCGTAGTGTTCATCTCCTTCCACAGCCACTGTTCTGCGCACCATCTGAGTGATCGCCATGTTGAGGCAAACGCGCATGGTGTATGCATTGGCAATTGCCAACAGAGCCATGATCGCGAAGACATACCTTTGTGGTATAAGGAATACTGAAAAAAAAAGTTAAGTTGAAGAACCCACTCCTATTTAAATAGTCGTTCCAAAAACAATAGACTCGAGAATAAACCTGCGCATTCATGATGCTAATGTCTGCTTCGGCAGAGATTCGAAATTGGATCTCAGGTTTTTTGGCTTTTATTATTCAGAATCTAAAACCACTGTACCATTCCCTTATTGGTTAATTTATTTAGTGGGCTATACTAGTAATTCCCAGTGTGCTGCTAGTTCTTTGAGGAACAGGTATTAAGAACCTAATGATCGATAGCTTAATTCCAATTCACCATTCTTTCCACTTTTTTTGCATTTGGATTAAGATTGAATAAAAAATCGCTGAATGGAAATTTACATAAGGGTTTTTTTTATATTTTATATCGATAGCACTCGTAAGTCGGAATAAATAAATATTCCAAATTGGAAGTAAACTTTGCAATTATCATAATTTCTTTGACGTTTGTACAGTGTTGACACTGACATGAATCTATCAAATAGATAAATAGCATTTAGGTAGCTTGGCTTAAATTACTTATCGAGAGATAAAAATCCTCCTTCCGAGAAAAGCACAAAGCAGCAACTAGCAAGTTATCGTGCTGATTTTGCAACGTCAGTCAGATTTGGTGACGATGCAAGTAGATTTTTATGATGGATGCGACTGACAAACGGAAAACAAATACATCTCGTTTAATTTTAGATATAAAAATTATTTTCAGGAACTCACAGAGACATTTAAACTCAATTTACGGCCGGATAGTTCAGTGGTTAGGGAACCTGACTATTGTCATGTATAGGGCTAACGTCAGTGAGTGTGAACCCCGTACAATTTGACAGTTCTAAAATATATGTTATCAAGAACACACGCGGTTTTCTTTATTCCATATCTAGGACTCCCTGTCTAGGACTGTTTCGTAGTCTAGCAGGTATTCAACAATTGGCGACGAGGCGAAACGTACCCAACGCAAGGGCGAGGATACTATGGATAGTTACGAAGTTTGAAAAAAACGGCATTTGTGAGCTAAGAAAAATGGCGGTTGGTAAGATGGATACATTTGACTTGCAATCGGGGAGTTGGGCGACTTATGTTGACAGATTAGAGCAATACTTTATATTCAATGAAGTCAAAGAAACGAGGAAGGTGCCGCTACTTATTACAGTGATGGGGTCGGAGTGTTATGAGCTTTTGGTGACGCTGTGCACTCCGGCGAAGCCGGCCACTCTGAACTATGCCGATATTGTGAAATTGTTGTCCAGCCATTTAGAACCTACACCCAGTATTTTGGCGGAACGCTATAAATTTAGACAGAGGAAGCAATTTAGAAACGAGTCGATCGCAGATAATATGGCGGTTCTTAAAAAGATGAGCAGGTTTTGTGACTTTGGAACGTGGTTGGACGAGAGCATTCGTGATCAGTTCGTATGTGGATTGTTCAGCGAGAGCATACGGCTCAGATTGTTCACAGAGACCGATTTAAAACTAAACACGGCTAAAGATTTGGCTATTGCAATGGAGGCAGCGGAAATTAACGCAGCGGCCGTAGATTTTCGAAATAACAAGTCGGTTGGAGCTCCAGAAACCACAACGTCATGTTTTAAAGTGAAAGGACAGAGCGCGCATGAGACTGAGCGAGCGGGACGGAATATTACTTACGAGCGGAACCGATCTCATCCTCATCCGAGCGGACATACGCGACCAAGAGGTGGTGGCGCCACAAGCACAGCTGAGTTTGACAGGCATCGAGCAAGTATGAGTCAAAGTCACGGCCAGGGAAAAGGCTTATGTACGGCTTGCGGCGGCGGACATGCATTAGAAATGTGCAAGTTTAAGGTTTATGTATGTCGTGTATGCAATAAGGAAGGGCATCTGAAGAAGATGTGTCCGAATTTAACATCGGGCCCTGTTCGTCACAATTATGTAGCAGAAAATGTAAGTGCACTGGAAGGCGACAAAGAGGACTTGGAGGTAAATTTGTCTTTTGTAAAAGAAGATTTTGATAGATATAAACCATATATGCTTAGAATGAATGTAAATAACAACGAGGTTGCTATGGAAATAGATACGGGAAGTACTATTTCGTGTATCAGTACAGACTGTTACAATAGGCTGTTTCCTGATTGTCCAATATTGCCTAGTAAGTTGCGATTAAGGTACTATACCGGGGAAACTGTGCAGACGGCAGGTAAAATACAGCCAGTAGTTAGTTTTAAAAACATTACTAAACCATTGGATTTATATGTGATAAACAATGGTAAAACGAATTTACTTGGTAGACAGTGGTTGTATGAATTAGGTATTGAGCCTTACCATGATTTAAGTTTAATAAATTATATGCGCGAGAGGAAGGAATTTAACATTTCGGAATTTAGTTCCAGATTTAAGAATGTGTTTGCCGATGGTTTGGGCCGGTACAACGGCGGGTTGGTGTCACTGCATGTGCACGCGGACGCGCGGCCCGTGTTCTTGCGCGCGCGCCCGCTGGCGTACGCGCTGCGCGAGCCGGTGGAGCGGGAGCTGGAGCGGCTGCAGCGCGAGGGCATCATCACGCCCGTCGAGACCTCGGACTGGGCCACGCCCATCGTGCCGGTTGCTAAGGCCGATGGAACCATACGAATATGCGGGGATTATAAGATAAGTCTGAATAAGCATTTAGATGTAGACCGTTTTCCTTTGCCTCGAGTAGAAGACTTGTTCACAAAGTTACATGGAGGTGAACGGTTTAGTAAAATAGATTTGTCTCAGGCGTATGCACAGCTAGTTTTAGACGATACGTCTAGATATACAGTCATAAACACACATAAGGGGCTATTTAAATATAATAGACTCATTTACGGGCTCTCATCCAGTCCTGGAATATTTCAAAGAATATTGGAACAAATGTTTGCAGACTTGCCGCAAGTAGGGGTATTCTTGGACGATGTTGTAATAACAGGAAGAGATGACAAAGAACATATAGCGAATTTGTACACAGTTTTTGAAAGACTGCAAAAGTATGGATTAAAAATTAAAAAAGAAAAATGTAGTTTCATGGCAGAATCCATTACTTATTTAGGATATGTTGTAAACAAAGAAGGTTTACACACTTGCCCGGACAAAGTTAAAAGCATAATGGAAGTCACGATACCCAAGAGCGTGTCAGAACTACGCTCATTCATAGGCATGGCGATGTACTATGCCAAATTTGTAAGAAATATAAGTACGATATTGGCACCATTATACAATTTACTAAAAAAGAACGCAACATTTGAGTGGACCAGTGAATGTGACAGGGCATTTAAGTTAGTAAAGGATTTGTTAGGTTCCAGCTCAGTGTTGGTGCACTACGCGCCGGAGCGCCCTCTGGTGCTGACGACGGACGCCAGCAGCGCGGGGCTGGGCGCCGTCATCGCGCACGTCATGCCGGACGGCTCGGAGCGCCCGGTGGCGTACGCGTCTAGAGTACTGAATAGCGCGGAGAAAGTGTACTCACAAATTGAAAAAGAGGCTTTGGCGATAATCTATGGGGTAAGAAAATTTCACCAATATCTATATGGAAGGAGGTTTATTTTAAGAACTGATCACAAGCCTTTGGTCACGATTTTCGGTGACAAAGCGGGAATACCAGTGATGGCGGCTTCTCGCATGCAACGATGGGCAATAATATTAGGTGGATATCAGTACGACATAGAATATGTTTCAACAACCACAAATAGTGCGGATGCACTTTCAAGGTTGCTGCCGCCTGTAGGAAAGGAGGAAGGATCAAAGCAGGAGATCACGTATTTGAACTTCGTTCAAAACTTTTTACCATTGAGCAGTGAAGACGTGAAAAAAGAAACGGAACGTGACTCTACTTTACGTCAGGTTGTTTTAAACATTAAAGGCGGATGGCCCAATCACTGCTCGAATGAAGAAATAAAATCATACTTTGATAGAAGGCATGAACTTAATATGGAGGGAGGCTGTGTAATGTTGGGATATCGCATTGTTATACCGGTGTCAATACGACCTAAAATTTTACAAGAACTGCACGCAAGCCATCAAGGTATGGTCAAAATGAAAAGCATGGCCAGAAGTTTCGTCTGGTGGCCGGGCATCGATAGAGACGTAGAAAGAGTATGTCGAGAATGTATAGTGTGTGCCACAGAGGCAACAGCGCCGCCTAAATCAAGATGTCAGCCATGGCCTTATCACACGGAACCTTGGAGTAGATTACACGTGGACTTTTTGGGGCCTTTCGAAGGAAAGACATTTTTAATTATAATCGATGCCACATCGAAATGGATTGAAGCATTTTTAATGACGCGAACGACGGCGACAGCAGTTATTAAAGTACTAAGGGAAACATTTGCTAGATTCGGATTACCAAAGGAGATCGTTTCTGATAACGGGCCCCCATTCACCAGTCAAGAACTTGATAGTTTTTGTGAATTTAATGGGATTAAGCACACTTTTTCGGCGCCTTATCACCCAGCATCGAACGGGGCCGCCGAAGCAGCAGTGAAGCTGTGTAAACGAGCTTTAAAAAAAGCTATATCAGAAAAACAGGACTTAGACACAGCCCTACAAACTTTTCTACTGAATTATCGCAATTGTGAGCAGGCGACAACCGGCGAGACACCGGCGATGATTTTACAAAAGCGACCTTTACGTTGTAGATTGGACCTGCTCAGAAATGCAAACACGGTGGAGAACAGAGTGCATCGAGAGCAGCAAAAGCAGATTGAACAGTCAGGTGGTAGGCTGCAACCACCAATGCAGCAGGAAGAACCGGTTTGGATTCAGGAATTTAACGCAAGGGATAGGTGGGTTCCAGGTACAGTAACGGCTGTAAGAGGGACTCGAAATTACGAGGTTAGGAAGGAAAACGGTACTACTGGTAAACGGCATATAGATCAATTGAAAAAACGATTCATTCATATTCCGTGTATGGTTCCAACGGTGATAGGAACGGAGAGCTCTCACAGCGACGACCCTCCGCCGTCCGCGCCCGCTCCTTCGGCGCATTCGGCCCCGCCAGGAGTATCCGAAAGAGCATTGACACCAACCCGAACGTTGGAACCTAAACGAATTAGGAGACCACCTGTTAGGTATGGTTTCGATTAGACTAATATGTGTAACTGTAATATTTTCTTAAAATGTAATAATAAGGTATCTGACTCTTTTAGTTTATTTTGTTTTGTTTTCTTAAATTAAATGATTGTTATCCTATGTACTAGTTAAGAAAGGGGGTGTCATGTATAGGGCTAACGTCAGTGAGTGTGAACCCCGTACAATTTGACAGTTCTAAAATATATGTTATCAAGAACACACGCGGTTTTCTTTATTCCATATCTAGGACTCCCTGTCTAGGACTGTTTCGTAGTCTAGCAGGTATTCAACAACTATAAAGCTAGGAGTCCCGGTTTTGTAACTCGATGAAGATTTTGTGATGAATATGAACGTTATTTCTCGAGTCCTAGATGTTTATTTATACATATAAGTAGGTATGTTTGTCGTTTGTGTAGTACCATTAAATTATATACATATGTGGCAAGAAACAAAATGTTCCCTTGCCAATATATTGACGGATAGTGATAATACAAAAGAGTTTCACAAGCTGAATAAATGGACGAATTTAGATAATATGCTCACTTTGTTATTTTACGATACCAGGCAAATAGAAGAACAATACCGCAAATACTTACTAAAATGACGTCAAACACACAATAACATCCAATGAGTGTTATGTAGGACGACAAAGAGTCACTCAAACCTCTAGGCCATTATTGGGTGTCGGCACATCCTGCTGTCCACAACAAATGAAGATCGCGACACGTGTTCTTATTTACTACGGGTGTTATTCTCGTAGATAATTGAAATATAAAATTGGCACATATTTAATTTAATTTAACTTGGATACACCCCATTGCTGGTTACAGGCCTTCTCTCAGTACGAGAGGGTTTGGGCACGAAAGGGTTTGGGCTGGTGGATTGGCAACTTCACACACAACATTGATTTAGATACGTCAACATTGTGTGCTCGTGGTAAATATCGAATTCGATATTGTTCTTAAATTTTGAAAAATTCAGAGATGCGAGTCTGGGATTCGAACCTACGACCCTCTTTATGAGAGGCCGCGCGGGTAAAACCGCTGAACTACCAACTTGTTGCATAATATTCACCAATATAGTTGAACGGCTCCAATCGACGAAAAGAGGTTTTGTTAGTAAAAAAAAACACTCATTGGAAGTTTTTTGATATCAAAATTATTTTAAATCTATTTTCTGACTAAACTGTTAATTAATAATTAATTTTACTAAAGTGTGAAAATAAAATTCAAAGGAAGATCACGAATACGTTATTTTCTATCTTTCAAGTAAATACTGCCCATAAAAGGTTAAGTAATATAATAACTAGTCATCAAATTTGGAGCTATTTAGGAACCATACTACAAGTACCCAAACAAACTCAGTCCGGCTCACATGTGCTTAGCCATCACCATTGCCCATGAGGCAATAACTTTTTGGTTACCAACGTAACTGCAATCTCTCTAGCATTGTGGATATCTATGGGCAATGGTGATCGTTTACCTTCAGATGACCAGAATTATATTATTATTATTGGCCTGTATTCCCAAGCGAGGTAGGCAGAGCACATTAATCCAAAAATCCATTGCCACTTTTAGCAATTTCAGAGAAATCTAATGGTTAAACGTGATATTGCAGTGACAGGTTTATTGTTTATTGTAAAAAACATATTTACACGGCATTACAGTTAAAAACCAATACACCGAGAAATTCAGATCAGGTTGCTAGCCCATCGCCCACAATACATTAACCCTTTGCCAAAGTCGACTCTTACGATACCCACGGGAAGAAAGGGGGAGGTGCTATTCTAACCCGGCACCACACAGGGGGGGGGGCTTTCCTTATGACATTCATAAAAACTTAGATTTTAATTAAAATTTCATCAAGACTTTATCTTAAGGAAAACTATAAATTTCAAATCATTGGTGAGTGATTGATTGATTCATTCTCATATTTTACTCCAAGCAAAAAAGGAAGTTACGTGTAAGCTTGACGTCAGTACTGAATGTATGTGTTTTTATCGTGTATTTTTGTGGCTTTTTAAATCACAAAAAATTAACTCCATTGTGGTTTTTTTTTTCATCAGAAAGCCAATGTCTTTGCGATCGTGTTTAGTACGATTCGAAGGAAATTCGATATCTTGTTTTTATGGAAGTTTTAAACTAAAATTTAAGTCGATTAGGTTATTACAATTTTTACAATAATGTTTAAGTATTTATTTTATAGCTTTAGTTATTTTCAATTCCATAATAAGTTGTGATTCTTAATAATAAAGAAAACCACAAGGTACTTCATTTGAAAAGTGTTTCACTCTTAATAACACAAGCGTACAAGTAGGTAGGTACTTTATTTCACTGGTAAATAGGTACTTCAAGTAGTGTTTCCTTACAAATAATCCGTATTGCACTTGAGATTACCTACTTTTATTCACACCACTCACTGTTTATTTTTAAAATTATAAATACACCAAACTCTCAACTATCGTAATAATCTAAAAATAATGATAGGTCATTATTGAGCCATCAAAATTCATTATTCATCATCATTATCATTTAGTTTGGAAACACTTATTTAAGACCAACATTTTCCACTTCTTGTGAATTTTTTTTAGTTGACAAAAAGATAATTATCCTCAATTTGTATACAGCTTGTATTATAATATGACACGTAAACAATGTACGCTTACATGACTATAATGTAAATCTTTATATAGAAATTAATAAATCAGTCAATCAATCATCGCCCGAAATACTAAAAACGCCGGCTAATTAAACTCAATGCATACTCACGTTTTGACAAAGCCAGTCTCCATCCCGTCAACATTTTGGCGCCGTGTCTAAAAAGAAAGGGAATTGTAAGCACTACATAAATATTCCGATCGTTCCAACGAGCGGTGACCAAAGACGGGTTTTGAGGCCTTGTGTTGGAATCAAAGTGAATTCAGGTGTTGTCGACACAACGCCGCTGACAAGATAGAAGCGCGATGCGGACTCGGTCCCTTCTTTAACAATTTTAACGCCTTTTTCGCTCAGCATCGCTGGTTGTATTGGCGTGATTTCCTCGTTGTCATTTCACGGCCGTCATTTTTTCCCCAGGCCATTTCACTAACAGTTAAGTTGCTACGTTAATAAATGCAATGCTTAAGCGCTTAAATGCAAACTAGCTAGTAATTAGGAGTAAGTTGCTAGTTTCCCGGAAAATAAATTTACTAAGGGTCGATTTCACTAAACGAGAATAGAATTTAGTCTAGGAATATGACATTTTTTCTTGCTTATTCATATGAAAATTTTGTTTCGTTTCAAATCGACACTTGGTGTCTTATTTTAGATAGCAAAAGTTAACCGACTTCAAAAAAGAAGACTCTCAATTTCAATCAGTATGTTGTTACTTCATAACTTCTATACAAGTTTACCGATTTCGATTTTTGTTTTATTGATAGGAAATGGCTTTCTATTGGTCCCATTTTAATTTCATCAAATATCTGACAAGTAGTTTTTGAATTACATGAAACGCTATTTGTATTTAAGACATTTATGGGCATTCGGGGGTCAGTCCGAATTTAACCGAAAATTACGTGTTATCTGACATTTAGGCTAAGAACGCACAACGACTTTTTATCGCGCGATAATTTTGTCGCAGAAATGCAACGTAAGGGTTTATATGTCATCGCGCGCACTATGATGAAAAAATCACTATGGACAGCGCTATTTTAAAATCGTGTCGCGCGACAAAAAGTCGTAGTGCGCGCCGGCACTTAGAGTAAAACCCTGGTGGTATAAGCTCGCGCAGGGTACGTCGGGACCACTACCACCGTCTGAGCCGCTACTCCTATCGCAAAGCAGCAAGGGTACATCGGGATCTCTACCAACGTCTTCCTTCCCCGGTACTCCTGTCGCAAAGGAGCAATGCGTGCATTGTTGTGTTCGGGAATGCAGGGTAAAACCCAGGTAGTAAGAGCTTGTGCAGTGTACATCGAGATCTCTACCAACGTCTTCCCCGGTACTTCTGACGCAAAGCAGCAGTGCGTGCATTATTGTGTTCCAGTACGTAGGGTAAAACCTTGGTAGCTCGTGCAAAGTACATCAGGATCGCTACCACCATCTTACCCGCTAATCCTGTCGCAAACCAGCAATGCGTGCACAGTTGTATTCTGGCATGGCGGGTAGTAGGAGCTCGTACACAGTACGTGGGGATCGCCACCACCGTCTTATTTAATAGTCGTATAGTTTAAGGTTATTAAGTTAGTTCTTACATTTTGGTGGTTTTTAAGCAATATCTATTAATGATCTAATTTAATATAACATTCTTTAACATTCTATAAATTTAAGTAAACATTGACAAATGCTTTCAGGATATCACAAATTTAAAGTCGGTTTTTTTGTTTAAAATTATTTTTCTTTTCATTACTCAAGTTAACTGTCACAGACAATTATCTTCGCAATATTACTGTTCCTTACTTTTGTTGTCAAGTTATGTGCATTTACATAACAATATTGCATTGATACACTCGAGTAAGTATTTGTACAGCAAGAACGTTTTGTTCGTGTACTGATCGACTTGACAAATGACACATAGTTTAGGTTTTTCAACGATCGTACTGAAACAGCCGAATGTTAAAATGTTTAATTTTAAAACTATGAATATTCATTTATGCCTTATTGTTATTTTAATAACGTGTAGCCATTTTTGTACTATATATTGAAGTGGTTGGCAAATTATACTGGTTGAAAGGACTTCTTAAATTATTTTGTATTTGGCCTGATATTGTACCGTGTGAGTGTTGTGTGATTAAATGTAATGAAAAATCCTACAGCAATCTTATTGAACAAGTATTTCTTATTCAGTTGTAACAGTTCAGCCGCTACAAAAATCTACTATCAAAGATTAGTAAAAACTAATATTATATAAAAAATATGAAATCGTCACAACTAACAATAAAAATGTAAAGATAAATATTTACACTAAAAATATAGCAGTATATATAACAGTAAAATATAGATGTCGTAGGTTTTTTGTTTTGCCTATGAATATTAAAGGTATATCGGAAATAGGTATAGGCCACTCCTTCTGCAAGCCGCAGACTCCCGGTAGAGCTATCAGCAGGGTTCAGCGGGCTGCCGGACGGGGCAGAAGGGAAGTAGACAGCAGGAAGAGGATGGAGAACGGTAGTGGAAACAGGATGTAGCTGTAGTAGTAGATCGACGCTAAAACCCGTACTTGGGGTCTTGATGCGCATTTATTATTATACAATTAAAAGATTTTAAGTACGGTGTAGTTTTAACTTAATTTTGTTTACAGTAAAATTTATAGGCGCTCGTGGTTCCGAGTACACAGCGCGCGCAGCGAAAAGAAAACAAAAGACGAGATGACCAGCATTAAAATGTGTGTGATAATGTGAGTGACAGGTTATTAGCCTCAAAAGATACCATAACGTATTTTCCTTAGACGCCTCTTAAGACTTGATTTAAATACCAATTGCATGAAAGTATTGTTTACAATCTGAGGAGTGGTCATGAAAAATTATTTAAAACCCTGCTCTAACCTATTTTAGTTTTTCATAATTTTATTTATACCATCAACAGATGTATGTTTCTTGTAGCCAGTGAATACTCTTGAATTTTTTGCATGTTTGAATAACGATACCACCAAGTTGTTGGATAAATATTTTGCCACATTCAAAGTTAGTTTAGGTACTCGCCATACCCCTGGCCTTGTGACAAATTTACTAATTGACTGAATCATACTATTTGTAACCTCGCTATTTGGGCTCGGTATTTCAATAGGTATGGTAAAATGTAGATAATTCAACTGTATCGAAAGTTTGACGTTTTTCAGCGAAGGTGCGTAATACACTATTATCGACACGTGCCTCGTCGCGTACGCTGTACGTAGTAAACAGACTGACTTAGACGATTCGTAGCGGCCGTTTTAAGTCAAGAAAAATGTAATTTTTGGCATTGAAAAGATCAATTTTACTTTGAACCGAGCCATTTCCAATCACCAACGGATACGATTAGTATTTGGCAGTAAAACGTGCATCTGAACTCACGTGTTTGTTCCCGATGGGTAAAGAAACGAACAAAACCCGTGAGAAAACGAAAATCGCACAAAGTAATTGTCTTTAAAAGTGGATTTGCTTGTCAATAGATTATGTAGACATATACTATTAGTTTACTGATTTCACGACTATCCATATACTAAATTCGCGTATAGTTCGGCCTCTTTTTTGCAAGAAAGAATACGTGATTTAAATTACATTGAAGTGCTGTGAAGATGACAAGTCAGATTTAGTCGATCGAGACCCGCATTGCAGCGCAACATATGCAAATTTTCTTGCGGTTGTCAATGCTGTATACAGTGTGTTACCGGCGTGCGGGCATTTATTCAAACTGACGATAATGCATCAAATTAGCAATCGTTTGCAAGTATTAGCATATCATAATTATTTAAAATAAAGCCACAAATGCAATTCTTCCATTTTCTGGGTCTTCAATGTATGCGTAACTTAACTTCACTTAACTTGCAGTTAATACTAAGATGACATTAGATTTGTCATTTTGTGACAGAAACTTTGTTGTACATTGCTTGCAATTAAACTTTTCTTAGAAAAGTAACGCCACGTGAAATTTTGTTTTTTAATGCAATTAAGTTAATGGTTCGATTAACAAACCGCATCTCTTAACACTGCTTCAAGAAATGCCCGCACGCCGGTAACACACTGTAGATCTTAGTAGTAGGTGTGATTGTCCGTTTGCTTTTGTTCCGTAGTCATTAAAAAAAATATCCAAATTCGAGTTTAGCTCTCGCATGAAGGGTTTCGCAGCATTAGCTATACAAGATTGCCAGTCTATTGAAAAAATAATAATTTAAAAAAACGTTTGTAGTACTGGAGCCATCTTTAAATGTGTATTTAATTTTAGTGTAACTACTTATTTTTAAAACGAACACAGAGGTAATAAAGATCTGTTACTATTTGATATTTCGAGCTTTTACTTGTGGCTGTTAAAAATATTGAGCAAAAAAATATAGCGGCAATTTCAACTATCTAAGTACCTATTACGGTTCATAAGATACAGCCTCTTGATAGACAGACGGGCGAAAAGTTGAGCATCAAAGGCTTAGTACAGTCACCGTTTTTACCCTTTGGGTACGGAAACCTAAATAGAAAATAAGCAACCATTTTGCAAATTGAACAATAGAACCTATTAAATAGAAAATCATGTTTACTATAGGTACGTATGTTTACATAAGTATATTTATAATTGAAACTCCACTTGTATGCAATTAAGCTTGACAAAATGCCTTCGTGTGAATCTGTCCATTTATTCCGTGAAAGCCCTATGAGGCGACTAAGGATACAGCTTAGGTTAGCTTTAGAAGATAGGCTAGCAACCTCTCGCTGCTAAATACACCTCTTTCGCCTCACTTTAACCTGCAATTATATTGTCTATGTATTGTTTAATGTGATGTGTTATATGTATGCACAAAATGACAAAAAACGTACCTTAAACACTTATTCCATTAATTTGTGAACGATACTCCCGGCGTGCCCCTCCGCGGAGTGCTGCAAACTCCACTGTGCGAAGAAAGTCACTCTTTACATTTATTCCAACGAGATCAGGGTATTAGCGATATCAGTGTTGATTGACGTTATCGTAAGTAGCATTCATTGGTAACTTTAAACTGTTGAGTTCAGGACTGTTATCATGTACCAGGGAAGCACAGATTACCTGTACCAATTGATGTTCTCCGGATAGATAACCCGGGAGATAACCCCTGACTAGAGTTTAAGGGGGACCGCTAACAGCTGGTCTCTATATTCGATCTATCTCCTATTTCAGTTAACAAATAGAAGTTTCGTGTGGTGTCGGGTATAGAATAACACCTCTCCATTTCTTCCGTGGATGTCTTAAGAGGCGACTAAGGAAATAGGTTAAAGTATATTTTAATTTTAGGCGACATGCTAGCAACATGTCACACTATTATACCTCCTAGAAGTGGCCAAGAAACTTGAAATAGTCTTGGTTTTGCCTATGTAGCGTTTTGTGTCATCTGCCTACGCCATTAGGTAATACAGGCGTGATGTATGTGAATAATAATATATGTAAATACACTCGTTACAGTCAAATTTGTTATTTTTAACAAAACCATATTATCATCCTGATTACCATCCATCTGCGGTGAAGTACTTATTCCGAATTGATTTGTTTATCAAGAGATCTAGGCTGGAAAAAACCGACCCGAATATACTGATAAGAAAAACGTTAAGTGTCTCCATAACATCGTATTCGTCTTTGAAGAGCAAAAGAGTGAAACGCAACAACGTCAACCCTTACAGCATCGACGCCCAAGTTGGAAACTGCTTCCTAGATTGCCTGTAATGACATTTGACGCCAATGCCCTTGGCTAGTCAATCACATCATACATACATACATACATAACCGTCACTCCTTATTCCCTACGGGGTAGGCAGAGACAACAGAGCGCCATTCGCTTCTATTTTGACATACTTCTTTCGCTTCACTAACATTCATCACTCTCGTCATACACGCTCGACGGTTTCGGGTACTCTTAATTTGGCCTCCCTTTAGCACACCATCATTTCATACTATGCCAAACATCATCACACACTAGTCTACTCTATCAAAACTTTACATAAAGGACCCAATGCACGTTGTTCCATTGTTTCCCTTTACATAGATACGTACATCACACCTGTTTTCCCTATTGGGGTAGGCAGAGCACACGAACGCTATATAGACAAATCCTCAACTATTTTACGTTTCGTAGCCACTCCTAGCATATTTTTTAGCCTTTACTATAGTGACAGATTGCTAGCCTGTCACCTAAAATATGTTATGATCTTAATCGCCTCTTACAAAATCCACGGAAGAAATGGAGAGGTGTTCTCTGGACTTTTTCAATCATAATTTATCTTTGGGTAGTTTACGAGTACATTACTAATTTATGTTTTTACATTCATTTAGTCATTATCATCGCGCCTGTTTTCGTAACCACTTTTAGCATAACTTTAGGTATATGTGGATGAATAAGGTGTAATAGTGACAGGTTGCTAGTTTTACATCAAGTGATAAATGAAGAGTTGATATACGAGATAAGTCCAAGAAGGCTTAGTACGGCACGCGATAAACTGCCTGTCATTTTCTAACATCTCTGTTTTGACAGTGACAGGTATACCTGTACCTGTCTAAAATAGCAGAGCGGTTAAAAGACGGCGCGGCAAGCGACGACGTTAAATACAATTGTTTTTTGGAATTCAGATTATTATATTTGAATTTCGTTTTCTTTTTTACATACATTCATTATTCTCACGCCTGTATTCCCAAGAGGGGTGGGCAGAGCACATGAATTCAAAAATCCAGTGCCACGTTTAGCAATTTCAGGGTAACCAGATGGTGAAACGTGATACTGCAGTGACAGGTTGCTAGCCCATCGCCCACAATACACGAACCCTTTCCCAGAGTCCACTCTTATGTCACCCACGGGAAGAAAGGGGGAGGTGCTATTTAATTCTAACCCGGCACCACACGGGTTCTTTTTTATACATTAAAAATGTTTATACTTACTAACTTACTTGGAAAAGCTCAAAAACCACGGGAACGGGAAAAGAGATAGAGCTTAACCTAATCTAATAGATTATCCTCCCAGAGTATTTTCCAAAGTTACTTAGAAACATAAAAACATTAAGCAAAAAGTTGTTTTAGAGACTTCTGGCGTTTTTTAAAGTACACAACTTATTTAAGCACCGTAAAATGGGGAGAGTTGGTACGACAAGGTGTGAGGTTTTTAAAGACTATTGCTACCTAACTATATTATGGTATAGTATATGATGTAGTACATATAAGTATAATATATAGTATTCTACAGTATAGTAAAAACATGATTTAAAGTGTCCATACAAAAATTAACCCAACTCATCTTAGTATGAAATCGCTTTTCGTTTGTGTTTAAAGTTATAAAATTGAGTGAGTAAAATAAAAAGTAATAATCGGAACAATTTATTAATTATAATTAATCATTCATTCGTTCGTCGTGCCTTCGTTCCCAAGCAGGCTAAGCATAGTACACAAAATGTCACATAGTAAAAATCATGTCAATTTCCCGTTTTGCAGCTATTTTTAACCGACTTCAAAAAGAGGAGGTTCTCAATTCGACCTAATTTTTTTTATTTTTATTTTTTTATTTTTTTTTTTTTTTATTT
>BHDV01006389.1:0-47157 GCA_005406045.1 Adoxophyes honmai | reverse complement strand
TCAAGATTTTACATTCAGTAAACAGAATCTTTTCAAAATATTGCTAATTTGAAGTCGGTTTTTTTTTGTTTAAAATTATTATTAGCATAGTTTTCGGTTAAACATAAAATAAATGAGAGGTAATGGAGAGATTTTATTTTCAACTCTTCATAACACGGTCTGCATAAAGTTTACATAAAACGTAAAAATGAAATTGTGTCGTTGTTTAAATGGCAGTGTCGTCCCTTCTCACACCGTCTTGCGATATTTCTTGGAAAAATTACCAATAACATCTCTGTAGCTGGTAACGTTTTTATATTGTCGTTCACACTTTAACAGGATAATAGTTACTGGCGTGTGATACTACCCACACGTGTTTTGTTTTTATTGTTCATAGTATACCAGTATTAACTATAAAATGTTTCTAATCAGAATTTGTGGGCGAGTGTACACTATCGCTGTATCACGGACAAACTCAGCATTGTAATGTTTTAAACTTTCGCGATTCTCACTCATAATTATATGTACGCGGGACTTAATAGCCACGGTCGCTGTAACGCGGCCGAAACGTCGAGAAGGTAAATAAATAAAATCGCGATTAAGTCCCGCGTACATATAATTATAAACTCAGCATTCTTTTAGAAAACACAAATACACATAATCCCGCCTGTATTCCCAAATGGACGTAGACAAAACCATGAATATATGTATCCTTTGATCTTTTTTTTTTCTTATGAAGATTTTCGTTTCTTATGATATCGAAGGAAATGGAGAGGTATTATTCTAACCCAGACACCCCACGGATTTACTTTAAATTGCCTATAAGGGTAAGTAATTAAAATTGCGAAAAAGTTCTTCTATCTACCTCTTTGACCCTAAAGATTGGCCTTTACCTTTCTCCAGTCCGAACATCTTGTTCAGACTTCCTCCCCAGCATGCCGTATTTCTCACTCCACTTTGCAGTGCAGCAGTACCTATCTTGTTGTGTCTAAGTACTTATGTGGACGAGATAATCCATCTTGCGCTTGCTATCGCGTAAGCTAAGAATATAAAAACGGTCAAAAAACGTGCGTGACGAATGTTTTTGTGGCATATTCCAATATTCGATGGGTCGACGGTTTAGCTTACAGGTCATTTTTAGGGTTCCGTACCCAAAAGTAAAAAGGGGACCCTATTACTGAGACTTCGCTGTCTGTCAATCTGTCTGTCCATCTGTTACCAGGCTGTGTCTCACGAACCGTGACAGCAGAGTTGAAATTTTCACAGATGATGTTTTTGGTACAGAACCCTTCGTGCGTGAGTCCGACTTGCAGTTAGCCGGTTTTTCATTCTAACTTTAGTAAGCTAAACTATCGACAGATTGAATATAAGGACAGGCCGTTAGTGTTTCAGGCGAATTCACGTCAAAAATATTTAACTGACATAATTTTATTGCAATCGCTACGAGTAGTTACATCATTTCGCGCATGTGATAACTATGAAATATTTCCATGTTTTTCTGATAAAATATTTGGCATGATTCACGACTATCCATAAGTCGTATTTGAACCATGTTTGAGCCGGTGAACGACTTATGGTGATTAGTTGTTCTTACTATTTGCAGATACTTGGGTACCGCGTTTTCTTCGAAACCTTTTCGATGCCTAAAGTATGAGCACACAATTGAAGCCGCCGATTACATTTCGGCTTTTTCCTCATAAACAACTTACTCGTACTTACTACTACTTACTATTTTATACTCGTATTTATTTTGTATCGTGTGAATGATTATAGGAATGAGGCCAGGGGCGTAGCTACCGCCGTATCTGCCGTACCAATTATACGGGGCCCCCGGTCCGCGGGGGCCCCCAAAGTGTAAAGGAAAAAAAATCTTTCCTTTGTGAAAAATCTTCTCCCCCCCCCCGCCATAAGGGGCCCCCAAAAATTTTTTTATACCGGGCCCCGCCAATGCACGCTACGCCACTGAATGAGGCCCAGATAGGGACTTACATACGTCAGGTCATAGCGCCGTGAGCTTGTACCCCGCTGCCCCTTCAGTCCCCGCTAACGTCTGTAACACCCCACCCTCCCCACTGCCTCATTCTCAATTACCACAGGCACGTGCAACGATAATGCAAAAGTAAGGATGTCCAACAATAGTGCAAGTTCAAACGATTTCAGAATCAACTTTTAGCACTACGTGCCTATTTAAATAAGAGATTTAGTATGTTGCGCACATCTTTACTGTTTACCGTGCTATAAAATGTAAACTAGTCATAACAATGTCACCAATGGCTTTTGGTGCAGTAGAACTGAAACGATCGATGGTACCTCGTTTGCTTCACTAGTTCACTACCCTGCTGTATATGCATTTGGAAAAGTTGCCTTTCTCGTATATAGGATGGGCTGTACGCTGCTCTATCACTAAAGAAGTGACTTGTAGTTAAATTCATTAAACCCTTTCAAGAAACCTCTGAGTTGTTTAATCTAGGCAGCATTTGTCGATTTTATGACCTAGAGATTCTCCTAGTAGGTTAGAGAATTGTGTAGAACCTCACTTTCTCTCTCCAAGCACTCCTTTTTTTTATCTGAAAGGATGAGTAAATCATATCCACTAACTACTTTACTTAGACACACAGAGACAATAAAAACGGGTTGGTTTTCGTAGAAAATTGTATGAAATACAATCCTTTTTCACTGTCAGTGAGTGTACACCTACGTTTATCTGTATTGCCGTTGCAGATCACAATAATCATGTTCAGAATGGCCACTTGGCCGTAATTATGGTACCTTCAAGCTTCATAATAGAAAAACGATGTACTGTGTGAAGGAAATAAATATCATAAAGTCGATCTGACAAACCCACCTTATTTTAAATTCCTATTTTGCTAGCTTATAAGCATATTTTATTATATACTTACAATACTTATTGCATTTTACTAAAATAATTTTGATCTTTTGTCTCCCGACAAAAAAAAAACGATGCAAATATGGTTGAGCTAATGTAACTCGTACTTGGCCTGTTTTGTTATAAGATCCGTTGATGTAGATAAAACGACGTCATCGTGTTTTTAATACTTAATTGATTAATATTAAAACTACTTACCCTTACTAACAATTTTATTAAGATAAATAATGACAAAATAAACATAAAAGCTAGCAAATATTTATTTCTTTTTATTGTAATCGGCCAGATAAAAATACTGTGACCCTGACTATACTTAAGTACATAGTGCTTTGGCGACTTAAAGATATGTTTAAGGATCTCACATGCTCAAAATTCTTTGACGTAATTCAAAGACGATACTTCAAGATACGATTATCTCGATTCTGATACAAATCCTTATATCTCAAATTATACCACCTAGAAGTCGGCCGACAATCCACAATCTTGTACGGTTCTAAAGATTATTCGAATAAGGTTTAAAATCGTTTGCATTGTTAAATAAAAATAGTGAAGTTTGCCATAGGAACAAAAGGCACGTGTTCTTTAAAAGGCTGATAACAATTTTCATCAGTTTTCATGTCACTTCTTCATATCGTGTTATTGTTTTTATTTTTAACTGACTTAAGAGGACTACCTAGCTCGATGGCAAACTTACTGATTTTGAACAAGAATTTGACATCCTGTATGGTGTCGGTATAGACTAACACCTCTCCATTTCTTCCGTGGATGTCATAAGAGGCGACTAAGAAAATAAGTTTAAGGTTAAGGTAAGCTTTTGTAACAAACTAGCAACCTGTTACTAATATACCTCTTCCATCTATTTTCAAACCTAAAATTATGTTAGAAGTGGCTGCGAAGCGTGAAATAGTCATAATCATAGTATTCTCTATGTCACGTTTTGTAAGCTCTGCCTACCCCATTGGGGAATAAAAAGCGCGATGAATGTATGTTTGTATATACAAGTTTTTTAATAGAAACGCATCATTTAGCTCGCCTTGGCCAGCATAGCTCTGGTGGAAACGGCACAGCGGAGCTAGATTTTGCGCTTTAACCAGCGGGAGATATTATGTGCGAGAGATGTGTGTTAAGATTTTTTTTCGCACAGCTTTGATGGGCATTCACACTCATTTTCACAACGCAGCTAGATATCCTCGTACGACATATTTCCATCGCATATACATATATGATAGAAAAGCGTATGACAGCGAAACCCCTGTAGTGAATGTAATACTGCAGAGAGACGCCGGTTAGTACGAAGACTGTACACCTTCGTAATCACGTAGGTACTCGTCTCTAGAATTGGTATCAGAGTTGTCCATGTCTACTCTACTACTAATAATCTATCTACTTACGAGTATCTTGTAGTACAGGACCTGTACAAACCTGTACTTTTTTGTAGACCTCCATGTTGTTCCTCGTTAGGGAAAACCTCGACAGGCATCAACTTTACCGCTTCTACTTAATTCTCTTATTCTGTACATCGCAAGATAACTTTATTCATAGATATCTTATCTCGCTCTGTACTTGACCCAAAATATAAGAATCATCGTTTGCGTATTCTTTAGTTTACGAGCTAATCATTCAGGCTTTGTCATATTCCGAAAAAAAAAGACGGCTGAAAATCGTGTCGCCTAGCCAGGAGATGTCCGCTACCTACCCTACGCCGGAGCATGTTCGGAAATGGACCTTCTGTACGTAGTACTATTGTCTATTTTGTGGATACCTAACACTTTTAATAGGCACGTTATTCTAACTGAGACCCCAAGTCTACTTGAGTCTATTCGAGACAACGTTACAACGTCAACGTGATTTAGAAAAATATTAGTAGGTAGGTAGGTATGTCTAAACGAATAGGGATACGACAAACATAATACAACTTGTACTCTATAAACCAATATTCGCTTTTAAATGAAAAGTCAATTCGTAACTATCCAGGTCCCTACGAAACCGTCAATTAATGCTCAAATATTCTTGTGATTTTGGAATTTGACATTTTGATTATTAAGTTTATCCATAGAAAACACAGTGTATCGAATGTAACATAATTTGTAGTAAGTATAGGTGAAGAACTTAAGTACCTAAGGGTCAATTCCCACCAAAAGAGCAGCGCAGCGCGGCGTAGCGCAGCGACCCGCTCCGTGGAGAATGCGCGACGATTCCTGCGACTGTTCGAGAAGCCGCTGGAATGCGTAGGAAGTCGCTGGAATTTACATAATTATTGACATATTGTCATATGTATTGACAGCGGCCGTCGCGACTGCTCGAGCATCCTCGGGCATTCCAGCGAAGGCTCGCGCGGTCGCGCGGCTTCGTTTATGGAATGCGTTGTTATTACCATGGATACGCGGGCATGCGCCCGCATCGTTAGAGTTTCTCATGCGATAATAAGTCTTATTGTAATGAAAATAAAGTTGAAATTCTCATTCCACGGAGCGGGTCGCTGCGCTACGCCGCGCTGCGCTGCTCTTTTGGTGGGAATTGACCCTAAGTCGCCTGTTGTATGTAGTTGTATACAGTATGCCCAGTATGCAATGAACGACGCAAAAAATACGAACACAATTTAGGTACCTACTTGATATTGACAATTATTTAAATCTTATCGTGATAGTCGTGTCAATCATAAGTGGACAGCAATAATCAAACTTGAAAGATAAGCAAATAATGAGTTTAATAATGAGTTAAACCATCAAATGCCTCCTATACGCCGACGACCAAGTGTTGGTCGCATCGTCAGAGAAGGAGTTGCAGAGGATGGTTAATATTTTATGTGGCGCATTGGAAATGAAAGATATGAAAGTACATACATACATACATACATCACGCCTGTATTCCCAAGAGGGGTAGGCAGAGCACATGAATTCAAGAATTCAGTGCCACATCTAGCAATTTCAGGGCATCCAGATGGTTAAACGTGATATTGCAGTGACAGGTTGCTAGCCCATCGCCCACAATACACTAACCCTTTCCCAGAGTCGACTCTTACGACACCCACGGGAAGAAAGGGGGAGGCGCTATTCTAACCCGGCACCACACGGGTAATGAAAGTAAATGTGAGCAAAACGAAAGTTATGGTGTTTGAAAGAGATGATTGTGGGACAGAATGTGAGATTATGTTTGCGGGTGAGAGAGTAGAACAAGTAAAAGAGTTTGTTTATCTGGGATCGGCTTTTACGAAATATGGGAAGTGTGAAACTGATATTGAAAGAAGAGTGAATGCAGGAAATATGGTCAATGGAGCGCTGCGCGCCTTTGTGAGCAGTGAGAAGGTGTTGAAAAAGGCGCGTCTGGCTGTCCACAGAGGGGTGCTCGTTCCAACACTAATGTACGGTAGCGAAAGTTGGGTATGGCAAACGAAGCATAAAAGTAGAATAAATGCGGTAGAAATGAGAGCGTTAAGAAGTATGGAAGGTGTATCACTGAAAGAAAGAATTAAAAATAGTGTGTTAAGGGAACGAGCCGGTGTGAAAATAGATATATAGTGACTAGAATAGAAAGAAGTATGCTTAGCTGGTTCGGTCATGTAGAGAGGATGGATGAAAGAAGATTGACTAAACAGATCTATCCTGGAAGTGTGAATGGATGTGTTGGGAGGGGAAGACCTAGACGGACGTTCCGTGACCAAATCGCGGACGTTTTAGAAACGGGTCAGGTCAAGAGTACAAAGTAGTTGGAACACACTGCGAACAAAGTAGTCTCTGCCTTCCCCTGTGGGAAAGAGGCGTGACGGTATGTATATATGTATATATTTCAAATTTCAAAAATAGAATGCCTATTCGCACATACTTAGGGGAGGTAGGGGAGGGATGGGCAGTTGGGAGACATGGGCACCCCTCTTTTATTCTGATTTGATCATAGATTTTATTTTTTTAGTGATTTGGTAATTTAATTTACCGAATGGCTTCACTGATCATCCATAGGCTATCTGTTGTTTCTCCCAGTTATCGAACACAAATACGTTTGAAGATTATGCACCCGTAAAAGTAAGTATTTTGATGCGATTTCGGATCGTAATAAAAAGAAAACTAATGAAAGGTATGTGTATTTTTTATTATGTATCTATTGTATATTTACTAATCTATGAATTAAACTGAAATTCAAGCCTAAATACGTAGATTAAAAAAAATACCCGTAACCTATGTTGAAAATGTATACGGAGGGAGAGATGGGCATTTGCACGGGCGGGAGGTTTGGGCATGCCCAATGCTCCCTCCTATTATATTCTGTATAGATTTTTAACTAAGTATTGGTTGATTTTTAATTGCAGAGAGATACTATTTAAATATAAAAAGAAAGGTTTGCGACGGGAAATTCTTAAAGATTAAATATTACGAGCCATAGAAGAGGTAACCACCACTACTAATTTAAGAGGCTGAGTAAGATCAGAAACACCTAAAGCTAGTGTCCTTTTAGATGACATCAAATCTAAATTGCCAGTACCTACAAAAGACATACAATAAAACCAAACGTGGTAGTTCTAAGTACACGTTTGATAGTTCTTTATGGGTTATACCCAATCTCAGACAAGTTAAGATATCGTTTAAGATGTATTTTATTTGTAAGTTTTATTTGTGGTTTCTATTATTGATATAGTTTAATAATACATTATTTGTTAACTAATTTTTGTATTCCATTATGGATACAAAGTAATTTATAGGCCGTGCCCAAGCCTCCCACAGGGTATGTCCAAGCCTCCCTACCGTAGGGAGCAATGGGCACTTTTGACTTAGTTTACAAAATATATCGTAATTTTGAGACAGATTGTAATTTTTAAGGAAGCTCTTTAATTATATCTAGCCAAATACTTGGTGCACTAAGAATTGGCAATAAAAGTTGACTATCTATAAAATCTGATCTTTTATGCAATAAATAGTGAAAAAGTGCCCATCCCTCCCCTACCTCCCCTACACCTGCAACAGGTGACTTAACTACTTGGGTTTTTTACCTATATTCTATCTACATTAGAAAATCGATACTCATACTATAATTATATTCAAATTTCGAACATTTAAAAAACAGATTGAAAGAAGAAAAAAAATTAACTTCGGAATTTAATTCGCTGTCGATCTGGCTGGCAGTGCGAGCTTGATAAGTCGATGCGCAATTGTGGCTTCGTATAAATTTTGTTTCTAATTATTTTAGAAAACTACTATGAAATGACTATGAATGAAAAGGAAGCTATGTATTCAACTGCATGTCATAAAGAGATAACCAATTTCATGGTTTATTCAAACCTCACCCAAAAAACAGGTGTAAAAAAGAGCCACTTACAGTCAACTTACATATTTTTCGCGGTGGTTGAATAATGTTATAGCATCATAATAAGAGTGATAAAAATTCTAACTCTTGTTTGACTTTGGCGTGACAATGCTATGCCATCACGCAAATTTTGACGTGTTATTCGTGGTTCCATATCGCATTACCTAGGTCCTATCTTCATCGACAAGCACTACCTGTCAAATCCCGAGTCGATCATTATCTGACTAGAGATGATAGATTAGGCATGATCATGGTATGATTGACGCATAAAGTGACGTTAGCGGTCTTGATGACGTGTCTAGTTTTTTAGGGTTACGTATCGAAAGGGTAAAAACGGGACCCTAAGGCTTCGCTGTTTGCCCGTCTCTCCCTCTGTTTGTCACCAGGCTCAAGAACCGTGATAGCTAGACGGTTGATACTTTTCACACATTATTTACCTATTTCTGTGGGCACCAAAACAACAAATACTGAAAACAAAATAAAGTAAGTAATATAAAGTGGGGCTCCCATACAATAAACGCCATTTTTTGCTTATTTGTGCTCGATATCAATATATTATGGGAACATGTGACCAATGATATAGAACCCTTCGTGCGCCAGTCCTACTCGCATTTGGCCGGTATATTTATACTTGTAAATAGGTACCATCAGCACGCTAAAGCTCGCAAACTTTTTGCTAATAACGATTAGATTTGGTTAGATGCTTAAGTAGGAAAATTTAACTGCTTTCCTTGTTTTTTTTTACTTTTTTATAATATGAAAAAAAAATCGGTGACTTGTGATTTGAAAAAGGCTGACGGATAAGAAGGAGGTTAAAAATACTTGATGATCCATTATAAACATCATCGTTTTATCTCAAACCTATTTCTTGCCGGAAAGCCAGCCCGGGCAACGTTTTGCAAATGAAACACAATCATATTATGATAATAAGGTTTCTTGTTCGATTAATGCTAGTTTACAATAAGATTACTTTACCACTTCTTATGTCATAAGTTAATTAATTGTATGTTCACAATGTACAATGTGTAAATTTTGTCTTAGAGTTAAATTCTGAAACAGTCCGCCGGGCCGCGGCCGGCCGCAAGGGCACTTGGAGATAACGCGGTAAACTCATCTTGGCATAATGACATCCAGTTACAACGAACACTTCACATGACTATCAAACGTTTATTTCGTCTTAGGATAATTCACCAGGTTAAATAAGGTTCAGATGTTAAAATAAAGACCGGTGGAATTCAATCTTGTTGTTGTCAACAGAAACACTAAGGATCGCATTGTACCTACTATAATACTGAGACACTAATAGAAGGCTCGGGATACATGGACTTAGTTCAATGTATAGGTGCAGTGTAACAGTTACTTAAGATGACAAATACGTCTCCTACTCAAAGTTTAACAATACCATTACACCTGTGCTAGACGATCTTAGATATTTTTGGTAAAAGATAAACAACATAGCTAAACTTCTAAACTGACTTCATGTATCCCAATCACTTTTATCGTGTTCATATTTCAATTAAAAAACTCAATATTTTATGGATTTTACTTAGGTGCAAGAAATTGGTCATGGTGAAACGCAGTCGCTTCTGAAAACATGCCAATCTTTTTAACAATCGAGTGGCTTAACTTATGGCCTTTTGTGTCACGTAAAGACGTTGATATTTGATATACCTAATATATGAGCAGATAAAAGAAGGTTAATAAATTATATGACAAGTCCGACCTACGGCACGATAGTGTAGAGAGCTATGACCATGTACGTACAGGTACCAAAATCATCTCAGAGCCCTGCTCTTTCGCAGAATTTCATTTCGCAAAGTAATCACTTGGCGACTGTTTTATTTCGCAACTGTTTTTTTTTTCTGATACTAAACTATTCTGGGAATATTTCATGACTAACCTGTAGAACCTGGTAGGTTTAAATAAATAAGCAACTGTAGAGTTATACGAGTAGTGTCCAATTAATATAAGAGCTGTAAAAGTAAAAAGATACGAAATGAATCAGTTTGCGATATTAAATTCAGTGAAATGCAGGATACAGAAATATTTTTGCCAAATCATCACTAAACAATATGCCACTACCCACGAATTATTTTGTACTTATGTGCATTAACGCAACTACAGTTTCGTGCCGCAGGCAGTGCAGTTACCTAAGAAGAACTATTCGCAACGTAAACTTTAAACGAGTCTATTAGTTACATGTACACACAATAGATTTTCATCTTAAGCTGGAACCATACCAAAACCAGGCGCTATTTTTAGTAAGTAATTTTTGTTTTTAAATGGTAGCATCGCTATTAGAAGTTGCATGATTTCACAGCCTGTTCGATTAGATAATTGAGGCATTATTTGACAATATATATGATCCGATACCGGGATGATCAAGTTATATGAGGTCGGAATTCGATACTTATTTCCTTATCACAAAAAAAAATGTTACAGTTTGGGCACCAGATGCAGGTTCGGTTCCAGTACGCGACAAAACTGTGTGATTTCATAAGATAACATCGCATTTTAAAATATAAGAAACATTGCTCATACCTACATTAATCAAAGATCAAAGTAAAGCACCTTTAATTTCATTCAGAATTTCGATTAAGTATTGATTCCCTGGTTTCCTATTTCGTCAAGTTTTTTTATCACATTCTTGTTTTATCAAATCAGTTTAATTACTTACCTATTTGCTGAATTCACTAAGTAAGAGATTAATTTTACAAAGGGATGTAACGGTAATGTTTCTATAGTTTTCTTTGAAAAAATCCGGTCAGATGAAACAAATATCCGACAAAACAAGAATCCAATGAAACAAGAACTTGGCGAAACAGGAAACCGTCGAATCGGGAATTTTCAACTTGTGATTATTTGCATATTGTAGGCTGTTCACGTTTGGCCAAATCTTGTTCTGGTGCATATCGATAAAATAAACAATTTGAAGTACACAAACACTTACTTATTTATAGTCTGTTCGATCAAGAAATCGTCAAAATTTAAATAAATAAAATTAAAAACTGCTTTCTCGTCATAAGAATCGATCAATCTCAATTCTGTCACATTACACAGGTTTCGTATAATTGACACGCTAAAGTAAAAATATAATAAAAAAATCGAATGTTACTTTTTAGAACGAATAGTGAAAAATGTATAAAATTATTACTTTCACATCGTTCTACAAACTAAGTTCAAAAACAAGGTTTCACTTTTCTTCCACGAATTAATAGTAATTATAGCTCTGACAATTATTGCACGACGATTACACTACATAATAATAAATAAACAGATTACAATTTAAATACAGGAGCTTATTCAGGCAGTGTATTGTTTAATAGCTAGGTAAACGCTTAAAATACTGGTAAAACAAATTAAATATTTGTGCGAAAAGAAACATACTGGCGTTTCAAATGAATAATAGTTTTGTACCTATTATCTTTTGTCGCGTCTTTAACATATAATGCCTTGATTCCCAAATGGGGTAGGAGAAACACATGAGTTTGACTCTGCAGTTGATAGCCACTTCGTCTTTCAATTTCATATAATTTTAATGCAAATCATTTACTTAATATTTAAGTAAAAAAGGTACTTGTGTACTTTTTATTAGCAAAACAGTTTCATAATTTTCAGCAAGTGTCAGTTTTGTTTTCATGCTCTTAATGAAAGTACCAATGTACTTAGTATATGGTATTTTTTAGAATTTAAAAATTAGAACGGTTTAGAAATAACCTCTCATACAGCATCAGTGCGAGCATCAGCATCAGCGAGAGCATTTTCATACTAGGTAAGTTTAATATTGAAACTGTTTTGAAGAAAATAAACATGGTGTATTTTTTTCTTTCAAATCTACAGTTCAAATATTTATTGAAACGTGTTTATCCAATATTAAGGAGCGATAATTTAAAGACGCGACAACAGTGATCAAAAAAATTGATGGTCCACGAATACCGAACATGTAAAAATATAATTTTGGTGCAACAAAATAAATACTTATCACAAAAACAGATATGTGTATCATTTTGAAATGTGCGTAGTCGAAACAAATTGAAATAAAAATATGTTTCATTTACAGTCTGTTATTTCCTATAATCCGCTCATGAAATCAACTGATGTCTACTGCTTTAGTCTATCAACTTCAACCATTTGTGTATGTAACAGCTCAGCAACACGTTATAAAAATAAATGTATGCGACGTTTTCATAGGTCAGACATCCCTTGTCTCATATTAGTAAGGACTACTTACAGAAATGGTTTCTATTTACAGTGGTTCTGAGTTGTATAAAACTTTCAATTGTTTATATTGCGACACTCAATCGCCTAAAACAAAAAAAGAATGGGAGTTAACGATAAAAAATGTCGTTGACAGTTTTTAATGTTCCCCGGTGTGACCTGGCTCATAACCATAACAAGCTTGCGTTTAAATTCGTAAAATAGATTGAAAATGCAACTGGCGCTTAGTTATACAAAAATAACATCAATGAACAGAAAAATAATACTTGACTGTTCTCACATTTCCACTCAACTTGTACTTGTCATGAAACAAACAACCCTAAAGTTAGATGGTTTAAATATTTACTAGCATATTTTATAAAATAACATATACAAACCTACGCAGACTTTATGATATACCTATATAAATTGACAAAATGAAAATTTCATTATTGTGATACTTATAGGTAAGACTGAATTCGTTATGCATGGTAAACATAAGACATGAAAATATCGAATATTTATTTAACATGCTATTTACATTATTTAGTAATATACTAAATTATGTATATTTTGACACCATTACGGGAACTCGTTTAATGCTACAATATGATGAATAAATAATGCGACCTTTCACATAGAGTTTTCTCTGCAAATAACTCATACTCAGTCGTTATCATATTTTAATCTACACTCAAAATGGACAAACGTAAGTAAGTATTGCATAGTTGTATTCCTCAAACAGCCGGCCACGTAGGTAGATATAGATACAACAACTAAAAAAATCATTATTAATCTCAGTAATGGTATTTTTATAAAAATGTTTTACATTCTCTCGATTCGAATGACTCTCCAAATTCAAATACTTATCGAGTATTTTGTAAGATAGTACATTATGCAGAGAAAACCCTTTATATTTATTGAGATCACTAATACAACTCTCAATCGTAAATTTAACCGAGTAACCTACATTCGAATTAAATCTTGACTTTGCACAGATTATTACAGAAATAGAAAAATACTTTTATTTATAAGTACGTAGCTATAACATTGCGCATCACGCCGTTCCCGTAAATTGCACGCAGGACATACTCACATTAAATACAGCTCCTTACATATATATTACAAGGTATGTACATCGACTACTCGCATTCGCACGATAAGTAATTTACCCGTGGATATTATCACATTATTTTTAAATGTATGATTATACACACTCTCAAAATTGGGGATATTTTTTTAGTCCATTCAAACAACACAACGAAAGTAGACAATGGGTTCAATCACACAGTAGATAGTTGTTAGCTAATTTGGACTTGTTACATCTCTCAGTGTCCATCGTCAATCATTCAGAATGTTCATAAGACAGTACCACAAACAGTTAAGTCTATTCGAAATGACTTTACCGTACCAAACGCCAATGTCGATTGTGGGAGAGTAGAAAATTTCAAATTAACAATCATCGGTAAGTTTTCACTGCTGATGCAAATACAAAATAATGTAAAAAGAGTAAATACATATTTGTGTACTCATTTAAGTTTTTTTAGTGCAGATAAACAATAACTGAGGTCTATAAATGTCGTAGCAATTAACACTGCAATACATTATTTTAATCGTCCATTTGACACCACTAAGCTGGCAAGGGTATCGTCCCAACATTCACCAGTCAAAGCACTTAACCTAGTTCAAAGAACCCATCGACATAATTTGGCGTTTCTGTTCGGAGTTCGTCGTATTGTACCTTAGCGTTACGGGGTGTGTTCGTTCGTCTACGCTGCGGCTCGGCGGCAGGCGGGCGCGGGGCGGGGGGGCGGCGGCGGCGGGGACGCCCGGGCCGCGCGCCGTCATACCCCGTCCAGCTGCCGCACGCGCACGTCCTGCGACGCGCACATATCCGGCGCGAACGGCAAACACGTAAAATACGCACAAGCCGCACACTCGTACGCCGGAGCCGCGTAGAACAAAGCCACCAGCGCACACATCATCCCCGCCGCCGACACTAGACACACCCATACCAATACTATCTTCCGCCGACGCTCATAAGGTCCGAAAGTGATGAACGGCAACAACGCGTAAGATAAAAGGAAACCGAACACGAAACCGAAAACGTGGGCGAAATTGTCGATCCACGGTAGAAGGCCTAGCAGAAAAAGCGCCACCGCGAGCCCGACTAGCTTGAGGAGCGCGCGCCGCGGGTGCTTCAGCAGCGGCCACGCGCCGATTACTTCCACCATCAGACACGCCAGCAGCCCGAAGTGAGATCCAGCTGGACCCACCTGGAACACAAATTCCGTAAGTTAAACAACTGCCTAAATAGATATCTATCTTGATAGGTGGCTCTTTAGGTATATGTAGATTATGTCTTTTATCACACCTAACTCAACAACAATTTATCATGATGAAAAATTTAAGTGACATTCGAGAAGTTCGTACGTGACACTGGAACCCCATCGTAGAGAGTCAAAACATTTTAAAAGTTATTTGGTTGTAAGGTCTTAGAGAGTACACACAGTCACATAATGAACTTGATGGTAAATACACACAAGGAAGTAAGTAAGTAAAGCACAAAAACAAACAATGCGATCATCATACTCACCTCAGCCCTGTACGGTTCAAAAATCGCCGACGCCATGTTCCCCGCGACGCCGCTCCCTAAATACACTACAGCTATCCTAACTGGCCCCGCCATCTTCTCCAGGTCCCTCATGAAGAGCCACTGGAGCGCCAGCGAGGCCGCCAGGTGCAGCAGGCCCGCGTGGACGAAGAGCGACGTCCATGCTCGGTAGAGCTGGTCCGGCCGCCGCCGCCGCATGAATGGGAGCATGCCGCAGACGTCGTCTAGACAGGACACCTGGAAATCAACGAGGACAAACGATCACTAAGCAACACTCGGCTTTTTCAGATTCTTGCTGTCCTTCAAAGGATGTCGGGAGCTATGATTATGACACATGGTAATCGATCGTTTATCGGTACTAGTAATGAGTGGATTTTAATCTCACATAAAGTACGTACCTATTACGTACGTGTATGTTAACTCATTCTCAAGTTTAGCATAGCAACACACACCTGCCTGTATTCCGGAATGGGGTAGGCAGAGAAAACAAACGATACATAGACAAATCCTAGACATTCACGTTTCGGGGCCTCTTCTAGCATAGTTTTTAGGTATAGTGACAAGTTGTTAGCATATCGCCAAAAATGTACCCCAACCTGTTTGCTAAACTTAGAGATGTTATTCGTAGCACGAAACCACACGACACAGTAGCATAGCAAGCATCTAAAAAACTGAAGAAATATAATTCTATCTAGAATCAGGAAAGGTATTTTTATCCTCACCTGTGAGCATAACGACGCCTCCTCGTGGAAGTAACCCTTAACGAAGTCACAGTGCTCTCTAGTGGTGATAACGCATTGGCCATGGACGCCTATGCAGCACGGATGGCCAATGACCTCGCAAGCCATGTGCTCGGCGGCGTGGCCCGCCCGACCGGCCGCGGCTGAACCGTCGATCACTGACTTGCGGCAGATCGGCCATTTTGTGATGTCATCGGGCCATTCGTGGGGCGCTATTGAACGGGGCGCTTCGCAGAACCTGGAAAGGGGTGAACATAGAGATTGAGTGAAAGTATTCTGCTTGTAGTAAGTATTTAGTTCTTCAGTTGTTTAGGTTATCTAGGAGTAAAGGACTGCATAATATAACGTTCAGTAGAAATCAAAAATAATTATAGGTCAGAAAGCTTGATCGTTGGAAAAAATTAACCTGTCTTGGATACAGCTATGATGTAAACAAAAACAATGTTGTCCGCGATTTTATCCAGTAGAAGTGAAAAGTACCCAATGTCCGTCGGATATTTCAAATTTTGTCAAATCAGTTCAGCGCTTTTGAAACATGAGTTGGTAGTACGTAGCCAATACGGAAAGAATCCCAGTATATCACACAATCTAATTTACACTAATCAGGGACTAGTTGAATTGGAATTAACTATAGCATAGCATGTATTAACCAAGAATGATTAGGGTGTGCAGGTAAGTACTTTTGTTTAAAGGTACTCTAACATTAGCAGTAGCTAGCAACCCATAGAATCAGAAAAATACGACGTAACGTTTAAAAATTACTAATATACTTGAAAAAATAATAATTACTTGGGGTCTAATCCACAGACGGAGCCTGATATCCGTCCTCCGGGACCGGACTCTCCTGATGACCATTTCTTCCACGTTGATATCGTATTCTGAAAAAAGTTTCAACGTTACCATCAAAACAAAATTTTTGATTCTTGTTGGTATGAAGATTTTAAAGATTAATGATAAAGGATGTAACTGGTAAGGAACAAATTAACAATAGATGTACTGTAAGTTAAGCGATTTTTAAAAGAGATCTCTTTAAATTAACTTTCTTAATAGTATCTGAAAAAGCTTATGTCTTAAATTGACGGAAGTCCACTAACATTTGAAACGGTAAATTGTTTTTCCGAAAATAGATTCGGTCATTAAAGGATTCTTAAAAATACTGACTCACCTTTGGTATTAATCCTCTTATCTGACGGTTAGCATAGACAAAAGAGGAAGTTAATCAAGAGCTACGAAAACGTCAAAAAATGAGCTTCCTGAGCTATTTCTAAGACAAGTTATGATCAATTTCCACGAAAACATAAACTTTCATTGAAATCCAGGATCTCAAATATGTACATACATTGGTACACAACCTTGCCAAAATCTTGGAAAATAATCTTTCAAGGTGTGCATAGAGAATAAACATAATTTTGTTCAAAATTAAATTCATTATAATTTTCGTAAAAATTTCAGCATTCTAAAGGTCAAATAAACTGTTAAATAAAACTACTACAACTTTGTTGTTGCTGTTTGTTAAATAACAATTTTATGCTTTGTACTTAACACAAAATAAGTAGTAATGTGCACGAAGTATTTATACTTAATTAGAGGTAATTATTATGGTAAAACAATATACTTTTTTAATTTTTACAGCGCTCTATTGTCGTTATGATTTACTACATGCTCCATAGATGGCGCTGTGACTGTGAGTAATGGCGGCTAATATTGACAAAGAGCGTGGGTTTAGATTTGACAAAAACCACCGCATTTTCATCTGTTGAGATGCTGATCAATGGACGCGGTCAAACGTAGGAGTTATTAAAATCTTATGAAAACAGAACGTGATGAATTAAGTCCTGCGTTGTGATAAATATACTCCAATTGGTTTAACACCTGATCAAACAATAACAAGATTAAATATATTCGGACTTCTGAGAAGGGCTGACACAATCGATAATATATTCCTGTCACTAAATTAGTTCAACTATTAATACTGCTTTTAGGCGGCTTGCTTAATTCTAGAATTGAACGGCAAAACTAATATGTAGACATAACCAAATGATGAAGAGGTGAGAACAAAAACCGTACCGAGACGTTTTTAAAAAAACAAAATACAGACATGAACCTTCGCAAAATTTCACCTATAATTATATAAGTAATGTCTCGTCAGAAATATTCCTCAAACTAGGTAGCGACTTATTTTAAAACTGCCAGATTTTGCAAAGTTACGGAGCAACACTAATCTTGAGCCAGATTTTGCAAAGTTACGTAGCAGCACTGATCTTGGACAGTGTTTTGCCGTATTACTCACCGAGCAATCCGCCTTCGACGACTGCACACACCCCGAGTCGTCGTTTCGTATGCAGCAGGCCGTGTCCCTCTCGCGCCGCGCGGACGCCGCTATCGCCCGCGCTATCCTC
The DNA here is from genome assembly GCA_005406045.1 of Adoxophyes honmai. NCBI lineage: Eukaryota > Metazoa > Arthropoda > Insecta > Lepidoptera > Tortricidae > Adoxophyes > Adoxophyes honmai. The sequence continues at coordinate 29,046 of BHDV01006389.1, read as the reverse complement.
GCGTCCCTTCGCATGCAGGGCGCGAACTTCGCCCCTAAGTGTATTAGATCCGCGGCCCGAGGCCCGAGCCAGAATGACGCTGGCTCCTCCCATTCCACCTGGAATTTGAAGGTTGAATTAAACATTACTCCATTACGTATTACGTATCAAGAAGGTGACTTGCCATTAGGGTTTTGACTGCAGCTATCACTAGTTCATCTTTAGATCTTGGTAAACAATCCAAGTGACTTAAGAATCTTTATTCCAAAGCTCTTAACTTCTAAACTATTTTGTTTATTTGCCTACCAACTCTGCTACCAAGCCAAAATTATATTATAAAACATCCTTTAATTTTCACCAGACGACGTATTCGCCCTTTAATGTATGTTTTCGACCTCAACCGCATGCAGCAGCAACAAACAACGTGTCATCAACGACGCGGCCGGTGTCTATGAAGTCCACAGATCAGAAAGTAGTGGTCAAAATGACACCGACTGGCAATTCCATCACTCATTTCTTGACAGATAAAATCATGTGCATTAAGGATAACGTCAGTAGTTGTCGCCTGCGTTCGGGTTCGAAAACAATTGTAATAGTGTGTCGCACGACGTGTCGTCGATACGCGCTACTACATACGGTCAAAATGATATTCGTACCTTAAAACCTTACACAGTTATACCTAGTTGTAACTAGGCATTTATAACCATTTCTATTCAAGCGCATAACCTCCGTTTCCATATACCTAGTTTGGTTAACCAGATTACTGTACATAATCCAAGCAGTTAATGATATTGCATGCCCCACCCACACGAATCCACCCTAAATCTGCCTGACAATAACTTAATTCGGATACATTATTCACGACTGACCTACATTTCATTATGAAAGTTCGATCACTATTTTTGTCTGAACATAACAGGCCGCCGTTATGGTCGTTCATTACATTAAGCCCAACCCTATCCGCTACAATCCGAAAGATTGTAAAGCGGCAAAAACTAAGACAAAGGGATGCTTGACAAAGCCTGTGTGACCTACATACCGGGTTGGCTTAATACCCTTACTTTGTATCGCCCGCTGCCTCTCGTGTCTTTCACCTGCTAATTTTGCATTACGAACGTACTTTGGCTACATAGTTTTGCGAATGGGGTCGTATCATTGTGTTTTGTGCTGTGTTCAGGAGCTCGGTTCGCTGGTTAAGGTATAGAACGTTTTCCTTTGACTTTACTTTGAGATTCACTTATTTCAGCAAGATTTATGGAAACTCATTATAAAAAACACATTGTTTAGCTTAGTTGTCTGTCATCACACCCAAAACTGGTGATGTTCTAACATTTCTTCAGGCAATATTATGGTGAGTGCGGGTCCAGATTACGGATATTGCAGGTATAGGATTAAAATATTGTTTGTCTATGTTTATGTTAAAGTTTATTCAAGTTTGGTCGACAATGATTTGATTATTTGTGTCAAAAAATAGTACCTATCGAGTAATAAAAGTCTTTCTTTTTTATCTTTCACAGGTTTCTCCATCAATCTATGTAATTTGATTATATTTCTTTTCATCACACTTGCTCGTCAATGGTGTTATTACAAGAGCGTCTCCTTTAGTACAAAGGTCTAAATTGTAACCGCGGGAGTTATCATTACATCCTATGGGAGGTAAAGTTTAGTTTTAAAAATTGCAAAAGTTAGTATAGGTACGTTAGTTCAGACTAAGGAGGTTACAAATGTAAAAATAAAAATTCTGCTATTAAAACTTTAGGGCCAATTTATAAATGCAAAATTAATGTATGCATTATGAAACTGTATTCATTTAATACTTTGGATGTATGTCGACGCGTTTTAAATATGCATTTTTCGTAAATTTGTTTGAACCTTTTTGGTAGAATCTGGCTGTATGACCATTCGAATTCTGTACAAAACATAGTTCTTGTCTGTGGTATATGATTAAAAAAAGTGACAATAGACCTGAACGCACTGACAGCAGTGACAACGCAAAAGGAATAACGCGGCGCGGTGACGTGATGTCATGAATTTTCTTTAATTTTTAGTTTTTCCTCGCAAATGTGATGAAAAACATTGTGTGTAACACGGGGAGTAAAGGACATTATAAACTCGAGGCATAAAAGCCCTCCGCCTGCGGCGTCGGGCTTCTAACAGCCTCTCGTTAATAATGTTCCATTTCCTCCCCTAGTTGCTCAATGTACTATTCTGTAGTACCTAATTCAGAAATATTATTTTGATTACAGTCGTTGTATAGGATTACTGCTGTTGTTGCCTAAATTATTATTAGATACGAGTATTACTCGTTGCTATCATCTCCTACAAATAAATTTGAATACCCAAGCAAAATAGCAAAATAATCACTACACTGATATGCAGTTTATTCACTACAATGAAGGCGGTAGTAAATCCTCTAAGAAAATATTATGCATTGTGTTCTAAGCGCCGCCTCAGACATTAAATCTGTAGGAGCGTGTTGTCTAAAAGCTTTGCGTCATTTAAGCTTATTATACAGGGCGTAACAAAGAAACCGAATTTAGGAGTTGACTCGCGTCACTTCTCCCGCGGGATGGGACTATGAGGGTTTGTATTGTACCTACAAGTTGTATAAAACTGGCACCGACGGGTGTAATGTAGCATTACATTTAAGTATCTTGTTTTCTCAAAGGCAAAATGTCAAACCAGACTGAGTAAAAACCTACTTACTTGTGACCGAACGACTATTATAATTAGACAAATAGCATGAAATACTGCGATATAAAATAATTTGATACTGCGAGCAATTTTACGGATCGCACATAATTTTACTGAGAAGTATGCTATGATATGCTTTTTTTTACGAGAAATGGATAAAAGTACACTGATTTTTACCAACATTAATTATTCATTCGAGTAGACAGTACGATATCGATTCGATCAGAATTAAACTAGTAGGTAGTTGGGTAATTGAAAAGTCTGGTCAGCTCTATGATCTAAAAAGTACGTCGTTTAATCGTGGCTATATAAGGGTATAAATTAAGTTTAGAAATGAAATAACTACGCAAAACCTTTTAAATAATTGAATAGATTCAGACATTACTTCAAGCATCGAAGCATCAGCACATACAGCGTGCAAATTTCATATGAACCAGAATTTTGCCTAGCGTTATTAACACGCACAGTTAACAAAAAAAAAATAGCAAACAGGTTTAATTTAATTTCATGACATTCGTGACGTCGATTCAAGGTCGAGATTTGAAAGAAAATTTAATGTTAGGTTTGGTAGTCAAATGTTTATTGCTTGCTAAATTAATTTGTATGGAATATAATGTTATTATTATTGTTAGCAAAAGTTGTGACAAAGATTTCGAACTACATTATGTTCATTAAGCCTTATACTATATTTTCGTATGGATTTCAAACGCTGTATGACAGTGGCGGTTTTACTCGTAGTTATAGGTATGGTAGAATTTGCATTCGTTAATGTAAATAAATAAATAAATATCACTAGACAATTTTTACACCAATCACCTAGTCCCAAAGTAGGCAATTTAATGCCTGTGTTATGGGTACTAGACAACGGATAAACTTACTTATATATAGATAAACATCCAAGACTCGAAAGCAAACATTCGTATTCATCATACAAACATCTGCCCCGACCGGGGATCGAACCCGGGACCTTAAGCTTCACAGTCAGGTTCTCTAACCGCTAGGCTATCCGGCCGTCAAAGGTATGTAAGGAAACCAGAACCCGAAATTAGATCAATAGTCGATATTTCAGTCTGAATTGAATTTAAGAGAAAATCAGTGGGAGAATCGTTGACATAAGCTGTCCACACTGGAGATCAATACTAACAACTGACTATTGAATTTTTCATTAAACTATTTCAGATTTTGAGCGTCACTTAAGGTCACATCAATTAAAAATAATTATCATTACAAACGCATGATTTCATTTACGATCGTTCCCAAATTTCATTATACCGACAGTTTAGCTCACTAGAAGTAGGAAAACTACGGATAGTGTATGAGAGTAGACAGTAAAGAGTAGAGTTAGAGAGTAGGTACACGTGCATGTACATCGGAGTAATTTGAACGGTCATTTCAACAAGTAACGGAATGTGTCATGACCAGTTTGGAAAAAAACGAAACCTTGTTAAAAATCATCAAGTTTACCTCAATACCCCATGTAATGATATGGACCTATCTGCTGAACAGTAGAGTGTTATAAACCGTATGGCATGACCCTTGTATCAGTAAAAGAACACAAAAGAAGTGGGTGAAAGAAACTCACCTGTTGTAAGCTTAAGCTCTTGACAAGTACTTGTCCAGAATGCGTGTGTCTTCCGAAGCCGACTGGGCCGAAGCCGTAGCAGAGCAGCGAGAGCAGCAGCACCAGCGTTTGCACCGTGCTGACCCACCACGTGAAGTAAGGTCTGTAGTCCGTCAGCTCGTCCAACTGGCGAGCCACCTCGTCTTGATGCGTCACCGACTTTCGTAGGGATCGCCTGGAATTTTGGAAGAAAAAATTATTATTCCAGTTTCGTAGCTGAGATACAAGGAATCTAACTTGGCAAGGTAGGTAGCTCAAATACATCGCATTATGCCGCTTGTCGTATACCAGGGCTACGACACGGAGCAACCAGTGGATTGTTAATTATGGTACCTGGAAACATGATTGAATCCACCAGGTCTAACAATGGCGATACTGACAGAACGCATTCGATTTTTAACTCCCGTCTCGAGAAAAGGGGTATTACAAGTTAAATCCCATTGTCTGTTCGTATACACGCGTCTGTCTGTCAGTGCCATCACAGCTCTTGAACGGATGGACCTTGTTTGATGCGGGTTCTTCAAAAACGAGTTTCCTTGCAGTAAGTAGTAGTGTAGTTAGGTGTAAGTTTGAGCGAATTGTGATAGATAATTTTAAGATATTTAATTTGAAAGCAAAATGTCAGAGGTTTCAGATTCTTAGTGCATTATTACCTGCTCTTGTATTTAGGAAGTACCTACATATCCCAGTTGTGTCAAATGTACGGGGTTTAGAGTTGCGAATTCTCACCTCGTGGAAAGGATAACCTGCCATGAGGCAGTTTACAGGTCATTTTTACCACAAACTGCCGATTATTCCATCAATAATTCTAAAGACTATAGAAAGGAGTAATAAATAATAGATTCTTGACATTTATTCAATTACATCGATAGCCTCATCTCGATATTAACCTAATGTCAACCCACGCTTATCGTACTGATGTGAGCCCTATTAATTGCCGGGTCTTTCCTGATATTTATCTGCAAAATGGTTTTTTTTGTGAAGTGTTTGTAAATTCTATCAAACGAATTACTTGTACAGTTATTTAAACACTATATTGTAATATTTGTATGTAAAAATCCATTCAAAAACAACGGCTTCCGGTGATTGTACAAATATAAATAATAATACTTCCCCCGAACGAGGGAGAACAACGTTCACCATAAATACAGCCATGCATCATGTCATGTCCAGGAGTTATTAATTCAAAAGCCATTACGCCACACTTTTACACGGAATTTTCCGGGTAAATACAGGATCCGGGTAATGTTTAAAAAGTAGCGACCAACATTTTAATGGCCTCTGCTCTTTTCTTACTCACTTCTTTGTTCGAAGTATTTAGTCAACAACATGAGTTTGGTTGTTCTTTGATCCTTCATTATATTATTTTTTGGGTTTAGTAATGTCTCGATACTTAATTAAGTATAATTATTATTATTTCTGAAATCATAATATGTAGAAAGAAAGGATCGCATTATGATGCTTAAATAGCTATTAAATATTCAGACGACAATGTACCTAATACGTTATACTATTTGTTAATTTTACTTATCCTTCACGAAATATAAAATAATCAATAGTAGGTACATTTCAAGTCAAAGATACTTATAAATTTTAACCAATCAAATCACCCTAATGAGACGACGTCCATTCACTGTTAATAATGTTAGTTAAAAAACTATAATAATACACAGTAGGTACAAACTATTGTTATAGAGTAAAATTAATGTTATTTTATTACATAAAAAATACCTCGATAAATACAAAATTCGACCTGTTACCTAAATGACATAATGTACCTAACCGTAACCTCTCGGAATCATTCCATCCTTTTTTTAGTAACCTCTGAATGATACCAGTCTGAGACTCATTTGAAACAAAACTTCTCTCACTATTCTTTATAAATTAATCCATCTACGTCGGAGGTGGGTTAAACATTTTAATTTTGTATTTTCCCCTGCAACATCAAGTAACTTTTTAAAATCAGGGTTGAGGAATAAAGCTCGCATAGCGCGCGTTACTGTAGCTCGCCACAATAAAGAGAGGGTAATGTTTTCTTTAAACAAAAGTATTTGCAGTTTTTTGTCTAAGAAAAAGTCTCGACGACCAAGAATTAATAAACTTTGCTATGTTTTACTCAAACAATCCTAAAATGTTTGTACTGCTTGTTTTGAATTAAACTGGTTTGGCGTAAGATGTAGAATTGCGTTTTTTAAGAAATTTTATTTTAAAATAGGTATTCGGTTGATAAATGAAATTACATTTACGAAAACTGTTTCATATCCGCTTTAATAGTAGATTGTTCAACAAGGGACTAAAACAAGCCATAATGTCACGAGATATTTAGACACCCGAGCATAGCGAGGGTGGCTATAGTTCGAGTGTCATTATGGTTGTTTAGTCTCGCGTTAAACACTCTACTTTTCACTTTGAATGCGAGGAAAAAAACGACGTTCTTTCTGTTATATAAAAAAATACAATACTGATTACAACAAAGCTTTCCATGTACAAATATGTTTTAATCTAACCTAAGAAAAATTTAAAAAAAAAACGCGGTTTTTCTTTTCTTTTACTTTTTTTTTGTAAAGTGACGCTTTGAATGCTTGCATATTTTAGCCAACAGATTTTAACTTTAAAGTATTTTTAAGCTGATTATTATTACACTATGCGTAATATAATGTGTAAATAATTATTATAATGAAATAAATTATTATTCGTAATCAATAATCGTGTTTTGCGAAATTAAATCACTTTTAAAAGTTTTGGCAGAGTAACAATTACCGCCATTTTTAAAAACGTAGAAATAGCCTCATTGACATTTTGAGGTTATTTTTACGTCTATAAAAATGGCGATAATGCTACGTTCACAAACACGGTGACTGGCTGTTTAAGAGGTTTCTAAGGCCAATTAAAAAAATATTACTTTAGCCCCTAGAGCTTAAAAAGGAGTTTTAGGCCCGCTATTATAGGGACTAAAGAATCACTTTAACAGCATGAGAAGTGAAAAGCATATTTTTATAATCCACAACAATTTCAATGTCGCGTTTTCAAGGTATCGGTAACATTTCACCATTTTCGGCAAATAACCGCAGTAACCTGCAATCGATACCAAGATGGCATTACTCGCACTCGTATTTCCGTCATTACTTGTCAGGGGCACGGGCCCGGGTGCCTCGTAACGCGGCTTAGTGCGGCGCGTCATTTGTACAGCTATTCCCTTAACGACCTGTCACCGCTACACGTAAACGTGATACATCGCCCCTTCCTTCGATTTCCATGAATTCGTACTCATCTGACTCTAATGAACGCAATGCTGCCAATTTCCCGACGACTCGTTTGAAATAAAATTGTTTCGAGTGAAAATTTCACAGTTCAAATCATTGTCAACAGATTCTGAGTAAACGTACAACACAGTCAATGCGTACAACACAAAATGTTACTCTATTAAAATCACAGTTCAAATCATTAAATAGATACATATTTAAAGTAAACGATGTAATTTAATATTCATACATACATACATACATATTCTCACGCCTGTATTCCCAAGAGGGGTAGGCAGAGCACATGAATCCGAAAATCCAGTGCCACGTTTAGCAATTTCAGGGTTACCAGATGGTTCAACGTGATATTGTAGTGACAGGTTGCTAGCCCATCGCCCACAATACACTAACCCTTTCCCAGAGTCAACTCTTACGACACCCACGGGAAGAAAGGGGGAAGTGCTATTCTAACCCGGCACCACATATTCGCTGTGGAATATTCGAAATGTAACGAACGGGAGACTTTTAAACGTTTCAATTTTTAATCAGACTGCATTGAAAATACGAGTAAAACCGTTATTCGCAATGTTAAAACTGCGCACAATATTTCTTAGTAAAAAGTGTTTGCGAAAAACATTAAAGAGACGTCCATTTGCTCCGATTTAACAACTGCGTTGCCTTTTGAAGTCATTAAAGCCGCCGTCTAACTTTTTAACGTGAGGTTTGTAAATATATTACGTCCCTTAAACAAGGGTTTTAATGGGAGGGCGTTGACGCTGCCCGAACAACACACTTGCCTCTATAAGTACGTATCTACGTACGCACAACCAATCCCATTTTCAAGTTTGAACCCTATTTGTGCCCAAATAAGTACCAGAGCAGGCTTTCTAAAAATAAGAGCGTAATAAAATGAATAGCGCTGTTTTTAGCAGCAAAACCATGTAGACCCAAGGGCTGTAAAGAAATTATTTACGCAAATTGATTTGTTGCGTTGAATGTGAAAAATAGGACCCTGATTCACGTACTCTAATCGCGTTCTTTCGACCAGTCTCTGTACTAATGCCGGTTCATAAAATACTCGCCATAAAACTACATTTTGATATTTGGGTGTATGTAAAATTAGACAAGGGGTATTATGAGCTTTGCGTGTCCTAGGTATTTCCAAACGTACTAGAATCCAAGACTTTTTTTTTCCACGACCATACTTATGTTCTGATTACGTGTGCAGAACAAAGTTATTTACGACTAGCGAACATGTTTAACCAATTAAATAAAAATCAATACACGTGAGAGCGCTTTAAAATTAAAAATCTGGGTCAAATGCTGCGGCAGGTTAGCGGCATAAGGATCTGTTTAATTGGAATTTGCTTATAATTTATGCGGTGCCGGTGTTAAACATTTTAGGTCAAAGTTCAGGAATCACCGGAGAGCTCCTGCGGCCACGTTTAGGATATTGTAATAATGTCCTAACTTTAACTGGATAGTTCGGAAAATGGACGTTAAATATTTTGATAAAAGTTTTAGAAATGGAGGGCAGATTAACTCTAAGTAAAAAAAAACGCGTAATTCAAATTAGGAGTCGAAAAAATGTAATTCAAGGGTGATTCCTAGAGGAAGCTATTTTTGTCTCATTCCTCTGTCTTTTTTTAAATTAAATATTTAAGTAATAAAAACGTATTGTCATGATATCACATTTCTTTTTAAGCATAAATATGGTTTTGTAAACACAATAAGATATTTACCGTCGTATTTCGCAGCGATATACGTCTAACCCAGACGTCTACCGCCTAACGCATTCGTTACACAATTAACTACCTCCCCCGGAGAAAATATTGTTTGGATCCTTAAATTTGAGCGTTAAACGCTTATTTTAAGTCTGAGACAGAGGAATAAGAATTTTCTGGCGGACACATATTAAACTCTCAGATACAGTTAAAATATAACAGGTAAAAAATATTTGGTCATTTCTGGTGATAAAATAACTAATAATTGATATGTGAAGTACCTTAAAATATTCGTAAAGTTGACCGATTTTTTTTTTATTGACAAATGTTGTAGCAAAAATGTAGAACGGACACGACAGAAGAATAAGAATTGTGATACATTTTAATTTTTTACAAATAATCAAAATCAATTACACAAAAATCAGCGGTTGTCCCAGTTGCCCACAGATATAAACTACCTAACAAAAAAAATGAACCATTTAAACTAACTAATTACTTGATTTAAACCCCCCGACATCGAAAATTAGGCCCTCTAGGAATCACCCCCAAATTAGTACACAGAAATAGTAATTTATAGCACGTGTATATCGCATAACCAAAATGGGGACTACAATTGTGAAAAACCAGTGAGGACGTCACGATAGTTGGACGGATGACCTAAGTAAAGAGGGTCACACCGCGCTGCGTAAAAGCACCGAACTAAAACAAAAGATAACATGTGACCTGTGCTTATGTGTGTGAGGCAGTGGAAATGGTAGTGATCGTGATGAGTAACTATGATATCAGACCTTGAAAATCAGTCTCTATTTATATTTTCTTTTTTTTTTGAGAAACTCTAAAGCAAACTGAAATTTACATCTTGGTTTATAACAAGCTGCCAGTATTGGAAAACAGTTAGTAATTATTCTATTCAAATCAATTTTACTAAAGTTTGAAACTAGGTTTTGACGAATGGGCCTGGATATTGACAGGTAACAAAGGGCAAAACTTTCATTTGACATTGGCTTGGTATCAACCAAGTTAGTATCAACTACTACTGTAATCTAAGCAATGAGAAAGTATTCATCAAAGTTTTAATATTATAAAAAAACTTCTAAAGAATTTTGACGAAGTTTTTGCTAAGAATAAAATTGAATTTAAAGTTCAAACAGAGTTTGTAAGCTAGAATTTCGGAATTAAGGACAAAACACTAGTTTCGAGATTTTCACAAGTTAGAATTTAGAAGTAGTGGGAGTAGTAGTAGGTATTAAAAAAAAGCAAATTATGCCATTTAGTATTCGTGATTCAAAAAAACGAAAACAAATAATTTTATTTGCTATGATACGCTACTTCACATGTAGTACTTATAAAAATAATAGACATGAAAGATTTAGAGTTTTTTAGAGATTAGTAGTTAAAATGACCCGTCGTTACACCAAGTTGTCACACCACAATAAAGACTTATCATTTAATTTTCGCTTTCGTCAAACATCATTCTTACTCCATAAAAGTAGGTAGATTAAGTTCATTAGGTACTTACTTATCTATGAACTGACGAGTGAAGGGTAAATGGGATGGATGACGACCTGCCAGCTTAACACAGCAACCAACGGGCGTAAGATTGTCACTATCTGACGTGTCTAGTTAGACAGTGACAGATATTATAGCCTATCTCGCGCTTTGCTGTGCTAAGCCAACTGGTGTGTCGACTATTCTGCCCCCTATGGTTCATTCACGGAAACAAATTAATGGATAAAACAAAAAATGCAAAGTGCAATCTTAGCTACCTTTATTTTATCAAAAAGATTTTGACAGATTGTAATTTTATAATAAAATTTTCGTTAAATCCCACCGATGAATAAAGTTAAATAATGTGTCACTTAGGAGTCGTGCAAAAATAATTAAAAAATAACTTTGAATGAGAAGACTTGAAAAATGTTTAGGGTAACGGCACCAGTTATGGACGGTTTAAGCTGACAAGCACCAGTGATGGACACTTCATTCATAATTTAAAGACCATAGAGTTGTGAATTGATTGTTGTAAAACAAATGACTTTTCCTTAGTGGGTAGTAAATAAGAGTCATTGTCCATTACTGGTTCTTTGTCCATTACCGGTGACTTTACCCTACTTTCAATTGACGTCTATTATAGTAGCTAGGTGTGAGGACGTTTTTCGAGATTGTCAAATTTCATAGACTTTTTGTCTTTGTAATTTGTATGGGATGACGTGACAGAGAGAGCGCTATCTTAACTTGTTTCCTTGAATGAAGTTTAAGTAGTCTCACCTGAAGAACCTGCCGACGACGCCCATGCCAAACTGCCGCCGGTTGGAGTTGTCAGCCAGCGGCTCCAGCATGGGCGTGTGGATGCGCGCGCCGCCCGCGCCCCACGACACGCTGCGCTCGGGCCGGCGGTACTCCACGCCGCCGCTGCCGAGCGGGGATCGCGCGCTGTAACACAACAGACCAAGGTCAAGACTAGGTGGAAGTAGGAGCGCCATCTATCGTCGAACAGTAGAACTGCGAACGTCATCAAATGTCAAAGTTCATCGCGCAAACGAAGTTTAGATGGTCGGTTACGTAAATACAACTTTAAACTTTGTTCTGGTCTTCTGTCCCCAAGCATAACATCTGCCTGGAGAGAGATATATTTATTGGAGTCTTTTCCACAGAGTAACACTCGGTTATTGTACCACTAGCTTTCCGCCCGCGGCTTCGCCCGCATGGAACTCGGTTATATTGCGGTATAAAGCACAACTATAAGAAAACTTCTCGTTTCAAACGACACACAGCGCCATCGATCTATCATCTTTCGATCGATCATCGATTAATATCGATCTATCATCGATTGATATCGATCTATCAAGCAAATTATATTTTTGTTTTCCCTCGGGAACATCAATTTTTTCCGGGATAAAAAGTACCCTATTATTTAATCCGGACTTCTATCTTTATGTCTTCAAAGCAATCGGTTCTGTAGTTACGGCGTGAAAGCGGAAAAAACAAACAATGAAACAAACAAACAAACTCACATTCTGACTTATAATATTAGTAAGGATAAGGATTTTGGTCTAACTTTCAGCTTAAAATTACATGACAGGATTTTTATCTACATTATGGTTTTATCTACATTTGGTATGGTGCATTTGGGAATACAGACGTGATTTTTCCGTATAGATGTAAAAATAACATTCAGATCGCCATAAAAAATATTCATACTAGAAACAAATCATTCCAGCATCCGGCACAAATTAAATAACCCCGCGAAATCTGCGCCCAAATTAAGTTTAATCGCAGCATTATCAAAACTTGCAGCTCATTTCTGAAGCTCAGTTCGGTAAAAGATAATGTAGATGTATTTATAAATTATAAGGAACGAGGAGCTAATTATTCTGTCAAGTTGGCGCAACATGGCGTTATTACCCGAGTTGCCGACTCCGGCGCGATTATGGCTCAAACTTGGCGCACAAACTTGAGCCCGCTAAGTTACTCAGTACGTGGGGAACACTTCATAACCTCTGTCAGGATAGTTTCGAAGGCGTGGTTTAAACAATCGGAAGTTAAAGTAGTTTTTGACGTTTCAGCCGATCTGTTTACGAGGTTCCGCGTGGCTTTGATTAATGACTAGCGCTTTGTCTACGCTTATTTGATGATCTGATGAACACGCGAGGTTGAACAGCCTGCAGATTCGGGAGTCGTGGCCGCCTCGTCAAATTATATCTTTTGAGTCACCAATGTCATCATCATAATGAAACAATGTAAACTAACGCTTTGCGCCATCTTATAGCAAATGGAGGGATTAACTTGGTAGCTGGACTAATCTAGCTTGGTGCTGTCGAAGTTTTTTACAACTACTCGTATAACTTCCAACTTTCATCCTTCAAAATTCGTCATAAATTCCTTGAAAGAGATCTCAACAATCCTGCAGAATAGTTTTCATTTTTCAATTTGTATGAAAAACATTATTTATTTCAAAAATCTTTTACAACAAACAAATACAATATTTGCGAATGCATAATAATAATCAAGTCTAAGTTTTTTCGTAATACTATTCAATATTGAATGAGAAGAAAATCTATACGTTGCTGATTTCATTAGTACACAAACTTATGTAGAATAAGTTTCGCTTTCTAGTCATTAAATGCCATACGCGTAGGTGTTTGTAATTTTTCAAAAGATACAATTCATTATATTGCTTCACTCCAAATGTAACATTAGTCTGACGATGAGAAAAGCTTAACTAGAAGTTTAACACTGTATTTTCCAGACGATATATAATGTACATTAGAGTTTTCTTTGTACTCCATTTTCTTTCATAACTACTGAATGCAGATGCTTGTTAGCGTTTGTTTGCGAATATACTTCATCGCTATTACTACTACTACAAAATGTAAAGTAAAAAACTGTAAGTACCTTAGTATTTGTTATTGGATTTGCCATTATAAATGCAATTTGCTAGTTCATAGATGACTGTTGTATTTTTCACATATAAACAACATTCACCCTTCACACGGGCTCCCGTACACACGTACACACTTTATTATAAATACTTGGTAAGTTGTCAAAGTGACAATTATAATTTATAAATCAATTTTAGGGGACAAAATAAATACATAATTAAAAAAAATTGTAACGCTTTACACACGTTGCTCCGCAGGGTTCACAGCGAAAAGAAAACAAAAGACGGCTGCTATGTTTTTTTACTTTACGTCCGTGGTGCCGGCTTTATTCTTAGCGGCCAGTAATAAGTGTAGCAAAGAAGGTTGCTACGCATAATAAAAATACTTGCCGTACACTATTCGGCCCATCAGGAAGATCTACTTCGGATATAAGATTAGATCATGGTATAGTTATTTTAGACGTCGCAAGATAGAACATAATTTTATTTCAAGCAACACCCATTTACGATAACGTCCATACAACCATCTACTGATATTGCAACGGAAACTAGATCCCGGATTGTAGATTTTTTCTTTACTTTCCGGAAATAACTCAGGAAATAGGTTAAGGTTTAGGAGGCTGACTATCACCCTATCACTATTGTACTTATTCAATAAAAACCTAAAAAATATTCTGACGTCTCTAGTTAGACGGTGACAGGTTTAGTCAATCGCGCGCGCACACTCTACCTGCGTCCTGACGTGCTAAACCGGCAGGAATACAGGCGTGATGTACCATCGCGAACAGGGATTGTTGAGCCACTTACCTATGTTTGTAACTTGGTCGTGTAATTACTAATCCAATAGCTGACATCTAGTCGGTCACATCGGTCAGTGATTACACGTCTAAATTGCGAACAGTGGCTAGTGGCTCAACAATTCCGGTTCGTGACTGTATGTATGTATGTATCTATGCAGTCTCACCTTTTAGGTCCATCGACGACGTCCTCGTCGTGGTGCGGCACCCCGGCCGGCGCCGCGAAGAACACCTCGTCGACGTCGGCCTCCTCGTGCGCCGGCGCGCTGCTGCGGAATGATCGCGACCACTGCGCCGACGAGGATTGCCGCGACCGCCGGGTCACCGCCTGTAGGCAAAGGTACTTTTATCATTCTGCCACTAGCTGCTGTCAGAAAAAAAAATATTTAATTTGAGAATTGGCCGCCTTTGCACGAGTAGTGTTTCGAGTAACCTGATATTGTAATGAGTATATGTGTGTTTTATTCGTGTTTATAATATTTAGTGGTATTGAGACAAATAGTAATTACTTACCATTCGACTCAGTCACAAGACAATAGTCACAACCGTACTTACGGCCGTCAACCACATTCCGGCATGTTACTAAGTTCCAACGTTTTATACAATGAAGCAGGAGAAATAAATATGTGTGTATTAATGAAGCGAAATGTTTCAAGTATAATAGTTAAATCTTTTAGTGTCTACTTAACTTCCAGGTCAAGACTTTAGGTTCGCACATCACTGAAAAACGGTTCCCGAAATAAAAATAGTGAAACAAGAAAGCCCTAAATAAGACAAAATGTGCAAGATGTCTCATGTTTATCTTCCTACTTGGCATTCTGCTCCAAAACCTACAATAAGAAAGTCGCATATAAGCTGGCAAGGGGGCGTAATAATGAAGAGGCTTTACGCCGAGAAGAGTAAGTTCCGTTACTTGTATACTTGTAGAACTGAGAAATCATAAAAAAACGTAACTCAACCTTAAGACAAGTGTGCTTGAATAGTGCTGGCCGATACACTTTATCTCAATTATTTTTGAAATAAATGAAGACGGAAAAGAATTGCCTGCTTTGGTTTCATAGTTCATTGGTTTTTGACATTTGTGTGTCAATTTTAATTTAATTCTTGATGCAAACAGAGGAGTGCTGTTAGTTAAACCATTTGAAAGCCAGTTTATTAGCGGTGTTTCGTAGCTAGGATAATACTCGATGAGTAGTTTTTAAGATAATTTAAGTATGGTGTAAGTTTGTAGGAATGTACCAAAATTTTGACATGAGCTTAGACAATAATGAGTGACGTCATCTTCCCCGAAACGGTAAGTAAAACTGATTATTCTACACTTATGCCATTATTGTTCTTCCTTCGCGATTCTGCGTATTATTTTGCACTACTGGCAGAATATTGTGCCGAATTGCAAACATGAACAAACAATAACGACATACTTAGTAACACGATGGCCTTCAGAGACCTATCATTCTTTGTACTTCAGAAATAATTAAGTCTTTCTAACGTTGTTAACTATGGACCTCGTTTTTAACCACATATGCACGTCATAATCATCTTTAAAGACGCGCAAAATCCGCAGTCAACAATAAACAAAACAATTACGGATCTGTGGAGAAGAGCACATTGCAAAAATAAAGGACACAATCTGTGCCCAGATTAAACCGTTCTCATTTGAACGCCTTCCAATTCCATTTGGAACTTCACGTGCGTAAAACTGCAAGCCGGCGTTGGGATTGCCGGTTGTCCTTGCACCGGAAGAGCTAGTATTTCGTAGTGGGACAGTTCCTTCCGCAATAGCCAGCAGGACATTGAGCGTCTTGGCTATTATTTACGACGCCATAACGGCCCCGCCGATCCCCAAAAGACATCGCTTTTATAATTTATTGCTCGGAAATATGGTAGCCTAATTCGTCCGCCATATATTTAAGGTCTACTGAATAAAAAATATTGGGGTCAGGTTAGGGTGGCAAGTGCATGTAAAAATGTCGGAGGCGGTCATTAATTCTAAAGTACTTCGGTTATGAGTGGTTTTGGTGTGTCAAGGGAATGACAGGGAAAGTAACACACTTGTACTGGTGCTAATTCATCTTTCAAATAATCAAAGCAACACTACGAGTACCTACCATTTATAACTAAGTATGTGAACTTATTAAGAGATGTAAATAAGAATATATGATTGTGAAATCATGTTTGCAATCAATAAAGAAAATTTCAGAAGTGTTCTTTGCCCTACCAAGTGACATTCTTATGTATACAAGACAATACTCAAAGAAAGCCCTTCAGTTGTCGATCCATTTTAGAAACGGCTATTAAAAGTTATAAAACGATATAACAATCACATTATCATTCCATTAGGGCCCTCCAAATTAATAAACCGTAAAAGCACTGACGAGCCATTGAATATTAAAATGTAAACAATCAAGTGAATAAAATTTGGATGGAAGGATTAATCACCACATTTACATAATGATCACTCTTTGATGTCGGCTTGTTTACAGTTTCAGTGACACAATTTTAATTTTCTAACTTGAATAAAGGCTTATTCACTGGAAATTGGGTCAAAAATGTCACCTGACATTTTACTTTCAAAGTACCTACTTAATCACAATTTTACAAATCTTGGTAATATCAACCTCGATAAAACAAACTCACTATCATGTACCTACTAAAAACCGCATCGAATTCGGCCTATTCATTTAAAAGTCACGATATTTTAAACAGATAGAACGGACGCAAACACACATTCCAACTAACACATCAAATGTACTCTCTTTTTCATCTAATCATTTATAAAGAGTTCCCTCCTCTTGGCTAAAGATGAGGATTTAAACAAAGCTATCTCCATCTTTTGTATTCTCATCACTAGCAATAATAGACCTTTCCAAAAACATACAGTAATCAATTTGAAAACCTACCAAAGCAAAGGTCACAATATACATTATCATAATGTATTCCCACGCGTGTTTTCGCAGTAGATTCCACATTAGCTAGCGTCCATCGCACTTTTAGGGCTTTCGTGCACTACAAGATTATTACTGCCGGGCGATTTTTTACGTTCCGTCACGGCAGCAACGAAAGACGTACGCACTAATTGCGAACGCACTGCACAAGCATAAACGCGATCTCTATATCTGACAAAAATATCCTTGTAGTGCACAAACGCCCTAATGTTTATTACAATGGGTATCTACGTCTTTAATCACAACTTTTACTTACATAACCACGACACAGTATAAATCAAAGATCGCTCTCCCTGTCGCTTAGAGTTTGAAATCTTTGCGACCGCGTGTTATACTTACAGTGATTTTTAGAACTCTTTTTTACACCTTGTGTTTGTTCAATAAGAATGTGTGTATTTTTGCGACATGGTTGATCCGAAAAAAATTTAAAATCAAAGCAACCGAGAACTTTAAACGGTACCGCTTGAAGAGATAACGAAATAGTTTATATCAAAATTATTTCTCTTGTAAAGTTCATAATAGCATTTTGTCTAAGTGTATTTAGTAAATAACATGCAAAACTCATTTTTGCGTCACAACAATACAATTTATTATATTTTACTTTTACACCTTAAACATGAAAATCAAACTGACGTGCAACGAAAACGTCCAGCTGCTGCTGTGTACGGGCCGCGAGTCGCAATTTTGCTTTTATATAATAAAGAACCTGTGAAGCCGGGTAGGACCGCTTGTCTATTCTAAAAAACTTTTCTTTTGCTGCGCCATTTTTCGGTCAAATATTTGACTATCCAACCTCCCCAAAACCTGCGGACAGCGTGACCTACAGCCCCTTTTTCTGACCACTTTAACATTGGAATTTCGGTTAGCTTTTCAAACTACGGCGAGTATACATTTTTCAACCCCGAAAACTGTCTCTGTAACTTGTGGAATTAAGGCAACAAATTATTTTACCGGCATACATCTAAGAAGAACGTAAATAGACCAGATAGGCGATGTTCTAAAGAGAGGTCAAATTAGGAGTATCCGAAACCGTCGAGCGTGTATGACGAGAGTGATGAATGTGAGTGATGGGAGAGAAGTATGTCAGAATAGGAGCGAATGGCGGTCTGTTGTCTCTGCCTACCCCGAAGGGAATAAGGCGTGACGTTAATGTATGTACAGGGTGTCCGGTGGCAGAATTAGGATTTCAAATTTGAATTAAAAAAAAACTACGGAGGATACAAATTTATTGCAATAACTGTCACAAAGAAGAGAAGTGCGGGTTTCATTTCTTAAAAATTGATTCGTCTAAATATTGACTTTTACGTCAGACACACTCTCGATATCTGACCACAGTATTCCGCGCCACTCGCTGGAGGAGTGATTTCGAGGTGGCATTAATCTGGCGACCGATATCTTCTTTTAATGCTGCGATGGTCGCTGGACTTGTGTTATAAACTTTATTATTGTGGTACCCCCGCAGAAAAAAGTCGATGGGGGTGAGATCCGGCGACCTGGGTGGCCAGGGTATGGCATGAAAACTGCTAACCAATTTTCTAGGGAAGAATT
Organism: Adoxophyes honmai; assembly: GCA_005406045.1. Lineage (NCBI taxonomy): Eukaryota > Metazoa > Arthropoda > Insecta > Lepidoptera > Tortricidae > Adoxophyes > Adoxophyes honmai. Next base: position 10,118 of record BHDV01006389.1, on the reverse strand, counting down.
CACGAAGAAGCGCCATGGCCTCTTTAGCAGTGTGAAGCGTGATGCCATCTTACTGGAACCATGTGTGTGAACTGTAGGCAAGATGTCCTTTTATTGTTGGCAGAAAGTAATCATTGAACATGATGCAATAAGAAACACCCTTCACCGAAATGCCTTGTGCTCGATAATTTTCAGAAAAATAGGGTTCGAATATTCCACTCCCTGACAATGCACACCAAACCGTCACATTGAGACTGTGAAGTGGCTGCTGATGTTTTAAACATGGATTCTGTCCTTTACACGACTAATACTGGCAATTTTGCTTATTAGAACATCCATTTTTGTGAAAGTGGGCTTCATTGCTCCAAAAGAGTGTGTTCACTGTGCCAAATCGTTGCTGTATTGTCTCGCAGAAAATTTTACTCAAATTGTAATCATTGGGATTAAGCACTTACGCAGTATGATTTTTGAATGGGTGAAATTTAAGATCCTTTTTAAAAAAGTAGTGCACAATCGTTTTCGGAAGCCCTAGAGCAGCCGCCCTTTTATGCACCGACTGACGCGGATTACAGCGTAAACTGATCGCGACCAGTTCGATGTCGTCATCAGTCCTCGAAGTTGGCCGGGTCCTAGCCGCGGACTGTTTGCTGCTGAATTTGTTGTCCTGGACCTCTGCAACCACAATCAAATCAAATCTTCGCTTGGCACATCACGTAATCCTTGTATACTGTAGTGCGAACAAAATCTTCGACAAGCAACAGCGCAGAAATCATTAGCTTTAAAATCGCTTCGATAGCGAACGCACGTTGTTCTCCCGTCTGCTGTGACATGGTATCTGTGTAACCCGCACAAATGACGAATCGAATGCGACCTTCCGCCCGCCTCTACGCTCAACGGTATTCGAAAAATTCGAAATTGAAATCCTAATTCTGCCACCGGACACCCTTTATGTACGTTTAAGAGATCAGATATTGATAAACCAACATGGTACACGGCTCATTAATGCGGTTCACGTCAAAATAGCTTATACTGACAGGAAAACCGTGAACGTTAAAGTGCGCCGGTATCCTATTTACTCAGCTTGCTTGGAATTTGTTTAACCTATTAAGCCCCACATCCATTAAGCGGGCTCGGAGCTAATCACGAGCCATTAATAATAGGAAATTCGATTGGAAATAGTGCATTGCCAAGTCTTTCAGCGTCGTGGTGGACGTGTGAAATAGTTGGGGATTCACATGAAAGATGGAGAGTGCTTTTAGCATAGTTAAACAGCTGCGCCACTTTTAACGTGAGTGATAGGCGACGGCGTATTTAGGTTATTCTTAAGAAAATGGGTTAGTTAATTGATTTTTGACCGCTGAGATGAAAAACATACAAGAAATAGAATTTGCTTGCTACTTTACGTCATTACATCGACATTACGATTGATAAAATATGAATAACCTAGAATTCAAAAGTGTTACATAGGCTAGTTATAGAACGTCGAATTTAGTACCTAAGTATTATTATTATTTAGGTATCGTTTTCTATTTATACTTGTTTATTGTTGCACTGTAATATGTTGTAGTTGTATGTTTTTATTTAGACAAAAGCATTCAACTTTAATCATTATAAAGTACGATTCGTTTCCCAGTTTCCTGTTCAATTCAATATAAAAAACTAGCTCTTTCTTTTAGTTCCACTGAAAGGATAGTTTCACGATAAATTAAACTTGAACTGACATAAAACTCGCCATATCGCAGAGCTCTTCCGAACACCGCTATAAAAATAGTCCAGATGTTTTTCTAATGGCATCTGTCGGTGTTCGCTGGCTCTTGCCGTTTGCACCGCAGGATGCTCCCTAGGATATTTACCTAACTTTTAAATACTTAACCTGGAACTAGGTTAGATGCACCACCTGTGGCGGTAATGGGTGTTCGTCGCGGACCAATTAGCTATAGTGTCCCGGACGCTTGAAACTTATTAATAAGACGTCGTATTTTGAGCTTATTGCAAAATATTGTACATGTTTTTCTGGGTATTTTAGCTGCGATACTGTTATTACACTTGTAACAGTTTGCATTTTTGTTCAACATCGTTAAATAAGAATAGACATTTAATGTTATTGCCTCACAAGAAGTGTAGAGGATACTATAGATGTTTGATACCGACCAATGCGCTTATAATATGCCCCGCGAAACTATAAAAGTATGAGTAAGTAATTAAAACATAATGTCTTTATATTGGCGGTCGGTAATATTAATGATCAAAACTCACGATTCGCCGATGAATGGCTACAGGCTTTATCTTGAACTGCGATAAAATGACGACAAGGATTATTACAGTTCCTAATTTTGAATAAAAGAGGAGGAAACAAGACCAAAGACCTACAATCATGCATAAAACATTATCGTTAACACAAGAGTAAAGGTTAAAAAAAAAGTATTTGCATGTATTGGTCTTATATCGATGTATTGGAACAATCAAGAGGACACCGGCAAAGTTCAGTATGTCTCTCATTCAAAAGATTGATAGTAGATTTTAAGGTGATACGACAAAACCAAAACGTTGTTTACTTATAGATATTGGTACAGAACCTTTCGTGTGCCAGTACATCTACAACAGTACTACTACACATTAGGCTTAGTACGACAACACGTGCGAGTGAAGTAGATATTTTATAGATATAGTCTACACGGCATATTCTCACGTCTCCCATTAGACAGTGACGTGTATCTCACGTGCGACCTACTCACGTCTTGCCATGCTTGAATTCTGTAGTTTTACTTACAGTAACAACATAAGAAAGGCCGCTGAGCGTGAGCCGCGCGACGCTGTCCTTGCCGGGGCGTGGCGGCGCGGGCGGCAGCGGCTCGTCCAGCGACGCCGGCGCCGGCAGCACGTCGGGCCGCTCGCGCACGCGCCCCCGCGCCTCGCGCGGTGCCGCCCCCGACGCTCCGTACATACTGGAACAAAGGTAAATAAATAAGAGAAGATCTTTATTTAAAAAGGTCGCAAAAAAGTACAAAGACGGATTTGTACGACAGGAAAATTCTACATACATCACGCCTGTATTCCCAAACGGGGTAGGGAGAGAGCTACATAGACAAAACCATGACTATTTCACTTTTCGTGGCCGCTTCTAGCATGTTATTTTCAGGTATTAAATTGGCAGGAACAATAGTGACTGGTTGCTAGCCTGTCGCCTAAAATATACCTTAACCTAATTCCTTAGTCGCCTCTTACGACATCCATGGACGTAATGGAGAGGTGTTATTCTAAATCCGACACCACGCAGATTCTTCCACACTCGGAATTCGGATTTTCGGACACGGATTCGGATTCGGAGGAAAATTCTGCCAGCCAATATTTGAGTATATTAGAGAGGTGCAGTATGGCCACAAACTTGATATTAACAGCCCACTAAAGACAAACTAAACGGGTGAAATTATGGTTGTTTTCAAAATACTGCGCATACCAACATCAAAATATTAAATTCAGTAAAAATATAAAAACATTAATTACTTTTTGGACTAACTCAGTCCAGACTAAGTGGGTACCTATTTAATTTAATGAAATTCTGTCTTAGATCTTTTATAACACGAACTTGTCCAATTAAGCTAAGACTAGACCTTCTTATTCATTGTGAAATTAGCAAATCTTATGTAGATTTATTTACATCCTAATTATCATACTTTAATGCCTTCTCACTATTAATTTACATTTATACCTAAATATTATCGCGTGGTACATGGCTTATTAAGTAAATAAATAAATTATGGGAGAAAACGAAATTTTCTTGCAACTTCATTAAGCTATGGAGCACCGTCATTTGTGAATTTTCGTCAAACAAACCAATTCAATTTGTTTCTACGTAACTAACGTAAAAAGTGTCATTTACTTTCTGACACTGTAACAGAACTGAATAAGGATGCATTTCAGTAATAAACTGCATTTGAAATGGTTTTCACAATGATAAATGAGCCATATACGTGGAATCGCCATCCAATGCGAGGAGGAGTAGATCTTTTAACATATTGTTGAATCGTGCAGAATTTTGTGCACTTCAGAATCTATGCCAATACTAATACAAACAATGACTCGAAGTAAGGTCGAGTTTAAATTATTGACACCTCTCCATTGGTCCAGCAGTAAGGTATCTCCGAATTAAATGTACCCACCACGAATAAGGACTATTGAGTCATTAGCCACTGATCATAACTCAGTCGTGTAATTAATGACCTATATTCACCGACGGAGCGCGAAAGAAGATTAGCAACCGATATTTCGATCAGAAGACGACACAAGAAATCAATGATGCCGTAAATTGATGTCGAAAATAGCCAGATGCTATTTTTGGCTACACACCAATCAAAAGCCTTTATGAAAATGACAGAGAAATCAGAATATTCCCTTGAGGCAATTAACTAGAGCTTTAACCACGGAGCTTCACTCGCAAGCTAAAAGAAGAGCCTTTCAGCTAATTCAGGTCATTCATAAAGATAAATACTGATACCCAACTTGCTATAAGGTATTAATATCGCAATGACGTTACCGACAGTCGACAGTCCAATGCTAGAAAATAATATTATTATCTCCAATAAGGGCCGGCGCTGACTGCCGGCATGGCACGGCGTGGCAAAGGATTTTGTTACTGATCTGAGAAAGGCCGCGGGATGCCACAGCGTGCCGAAGCATTTCACGGGTTATATTTTTGGATGCTGCGGCACGATTTGCCGTGCCGTCCTCTGCCATGCCGGCAGTGAGCGCCGGCCCTAAACCAAAGCCAGTGTTGCCAATTTAGCGACATGTCGCTAGAAGTGACGACTTTTGATCAAATATTAGCAACTAACAAAAAAAAATTTGTTTCAAAATATTAGACACTGTAAGTTAATGCGTCGAAACGTAGTTTAATTATAATCTAATTACCTAAATCAATACATTTCTTCGATTTTTTTAACCTATCCTAATGTTTCACAAAGCCAGTGACCGTGAGACATTTACAGGGACTTAACAGCGACTTTTGATTTTAAGTCTAGAGGCTCGAACTTCCAGAAGTTTACAACACTGACCAACTCAAACTCTTCATCATCACACTCAGAAAAATACTGATAAAGTTCGAAGGATAGCTAAAGCAGATGCACCAACAACATACGTCAGTGCAGTAATTGAAATACGCCAGCCAGACACGCTTTGTTGACGCATCGCTCTGAACACAGATACGTGTATAGTTATTTTCTGATTGAATCAGCGAAGTGCCATTGCTCTAGTGATTTGTGAGTCCTCACAACGAAGCCTGAACTCGCCTAGTTGCATCGACGAAATATTTGCTTTGTTTGTGGCCTCGGTATACGATGACAAAGATAAACTTCCATGGGATTCGTTTCGGGATTTTAAACCCGCACGTAAAAATAAGGTGCAAAAATTCGACTACTGTGTATGTACGTGTATGTATATATGTGTGTGTCCGTGTGACAGAACTACTTTAAAAGCTAAGTGACGGTTCACTTTTTTTCAGCAATTTAAATTAATTATACAGGCCGGTTGGAAATTTACCGTAAATATTTTAACCAATGATTTTCCTTAGTCACCTCTTACGACAACCATGGAAAAAATGGAGAGGTGTTATTTTAAGCACGACACCACACGGGCAGTTGCCCGATTAGTTAATTGGCACTTAATTTGCGTCGTATAACAAATGCCGTTTATTTATTCAACGTTAATTCGGTTTGTTTTTAAATGGTCTGAATGTGGCAATAACATAAACTGCTGTATGTTATCCAGTTATCCACTATTCGAATTCGAACCAATAACAGTTATAGCTAAATATTGAATCGACACTGTTTGTTGTGTCCGTATTTAGTATGTTTTGTATTATTTTTGTAATTTTTGTCTGGTTTACAATGTAGCAGATGTATTGTATTTTTCTGTATTGAGAAAAACGTTAGTAAAGAGGAGTTGATTCTAAAGCCGAAATCACAAGGACGTAATAAGAGCTACGTATATAGATAAGTTTTGTTTTTCACACTTGAACCTATTTCAATAAGAGTAAGTTTTATAGATGTACTTTACATATTATTGATAGCTAAAACTTTAGCAATTCACTTAATCAGATGTGTGTGCATATTTGTAAGTTACATTTTTAACGTTTCAGCAACACATATTTATACTCATTCCGATTATTATAAAGTTAAATAAGTAAAATAAACTCTGCACCTTATTTCTTGGTTCAACTGGTTGAATTTCCATCGAAATACTGACAGTTTAACTTATCAATGATAATAATCTTCAGAGAAGCTTGCTTGATACCTAAGCTCAGAAATTTCATAATTTATGCAGTTGCATTTCTGGGTTGCTTTTCATGTTGAATTAGTGATTCGAATCGGTTTGTCATTTAGCAAAGGGGTTCGAAAATGGACAGCGAAATTCCATTTGAATTTCTAATTATCAGTCCACTGCGAAAGCTGGCTGTGAGCATCAGAAACTTCTTATCCGCTTCGACAAAGAATCACGGAATTAAAAAGTAAAAATTAATGAGTTTCTCAATTTACCATACCAGTAAGTAGGCAAGTAAGTCCTTTTTGGCACAAAACCCTTTATGAAGAAAAACAAACAGGTACATTGAACGTGTACAATGTGTACAATGTAAAAAAAGTAAAAAGTATAAAATTTATACTGAAGTGCAAAACCCCCTCAGTTTTACCCTAAAATATTTACATACCTACTCTTAAAATTCAAGTGAATACAAAAAAATATTTTCTTTTTGTGCCTTCCAATTTTTTCACCTTAATTTATACCTAAACAAAATGTTTCTTTTATCAACCTCTTTTATCACGCCTACGCTTCCAAATGAGTTGGGCAAAGCACACGAACCGCTACACAGAGAAAATCATCCTTTAGACGCATCACGACAGATTCGTATTAAATCAGTCGAGATTTAGGCCAGAATCTGATTCTTTGTAATCATTATTTACAAAGTTCATTACGAAAAGAATCTGACCAATTTCTTAATCAAATCGTTGCTAATCGGATAAGATACGAAAAAGTCCGAATCAAACATAATACCAATACGACGTAGTGCTATCATGACACGGGACCTTATACGAATCTGATCTAATCAAAACAGAAAGTGACTACCACATCATAAATTGTATGTCTTATCTGCAGTGATCGGATCTAGGATGCAATTTGGGGTGAACGACCTTAAACATTATGCTTATCGTGGATGTGCCTTGGGATTTCCCGGGATTTTGGATAGGAAGCTAAAATTTAAAAAAGCGTCATTTAATATTTGCACACTTAAAGAACACTAGAATTGTCTAAACACTAAAAATGAAATTATTATTATTTGTCGATAATGTTGAGAATTTGATATGCAGGGCTCAATTTGAATGACAAAATCAGTCAAGACATTATCTATTGCTTGTTTCAAGTGGTCATTTCATTTAATAAAAGAGGTTGATCATGGGTAATTGTTTACTTTTCGTAATTATAATAAAATATCATAAAAGTCGCGGGGTTGTAAGTCATATCCATCTTAATATTATGGTCCTAAACCCCGCGAAATTGCATCCTAGATCCGATCACTGCTTATCTGTTTTATTCAGAAACAGACCGATAGCATATCTGACCTCAAAAGCGTCGTACTTGCTCAGATTCTGGCCTAAAACTCAACTGACTTAATATGAATATGTCCTGGCATGCCTAAAGGAAAATTCTTTGATTATTTCACGCATTTAAGTATACATTTAACACAATACTGAAAATAAATTAAAATTAATTGAAATCGTATCTAACCGAGACAATAGTATTGAGGCTTTCTACAAACAGTTTCCAGACTGTCAGAATGTCTTGCCATTCATTTCCACGAATTACGTGACATTATGTGGGTAGACTAATAACATGTTTGGCTAAGACGCGAGATATTTACCTTTCAGTCTTATTGGTTTGCCGAAGTGAGGCATCATGGTTTCCTACGCAGTAAACGTCGAAGACGTAAACACGCTAAGACGTACTTGCGAAAATTAAAATAAAATAAAGATTTAGGTTGAGATTTCATGACAGTTTCCCTTTGCATAGTAGGGGTACAACGTAAATAGGTAATTTGTTTATTTTGATATGTTTACTGCGCCCTTTACGACTTAATAAAATTCGTACAAACACATCTAAGGATTACTTATACCGAACGGCTCAAATCAGACCGGACCAGAAAGAATTTCACGGTCATTAAACGTCACTGAACCATAATGAGCACTGTTTGTATTGCACAATGCAATAGCTTGAGGGCGGGTGTCTTCTGTTATAATAGAGTATTTGACTCTGTATCATTTAAATAACTCGCAACGAATTGGCGCATTGTCGTACAATACATGCCTACCTATAGAGAATGTAAATTTATTAGTTCAAGTCAAGCTACCGATTCAAAATTCAGTAGACCGTGACACAGATTCCATAACACCTTCAAAAGATAGCGCTCTAAAGCGCCAGTGCTTCCCTAGGCATTATTAGAGGTATCAAGCCAGCCACTACAAGTAGAATACGTTATGCAATGCAGCATTAATCGCGATGACAAACGGCTGACGCGAATTAATTACCATTATCCTTCGTCAGCGTAAGTGGGCAAGATCAGTTTCAGACAGACGAAACCTGCAATGATAATGGATTGACTGCTCCGGCACTGGCTCTAGGCGCTATCGCGATCGCTAAGTAACTCGTATGTTAAATCTAATGGTAATTGCAGCCGGTTTCGGATATTAGACTTAACAGTTATCGTTACAATGGCTGCTAGGGTTAAGCCGCGTGGAGAAATGGCTGTTTCATTAATTGGTTGCCCTAAGTGCTACCCAGATAGCTGCAGTGTCGGCCATACTTTGTTAGGATTAAGGAGTCCGTCTCGTACTACGTATCTTGCTTTATTCTAGTAAAAGTACTTTTGATAATCTGTGTGGTGTCGGATTTGAATAACGCCTGTCCATTTCTTCTGTGAATGTCGTAAAATGCCACTAAGGATGTAGTTTTATGCTTTAGGCGACAAGCAATTATTACTTTGTTTTTAAACCTAAAATTATGGTGGAAGTGGATGCGCAACGTGAAATAGTCGTCATGATTTTGTCTGTTTGTTTCGTGTGTTACGCATATCCCATTTAATAAGCATGCCGTGATTGATGTATGTATTTGTTTTAGATTATTAAGTAAATCAGTGACCTAATAATAACATACGGATTATAGATACGTCAGCCTTTGGTGGCAATTATTTTACCGGCTGTTTTAGTCATTTAGGAAAACAAAAGCGCAAGCACTGCTACGTCATAATATGCCATAACTTATGGCAGGATAAACAGGTTAAATTGTGGTAGCAATTCGGATGGACCCTACATAAGGGTTCCGTAAATACTAAGACTCATTGGTGTGTACAGGAATTCAAGCACGTAGACATTGCGTACCCAATGGTCTGACTAAAAGCTTATCAAGTTGAGTTTTTCGGAATTTATGTAAGCACTAAACTTATCACCTGTTATCAGGTGAAGCATAACATCGTGAGGAAAAATACAGACAACTCAGGAACGGTTTCTTTTTTGTGAAGGGCCTAATCCGCTTGATAATTTAAAATTAAGCTCCCTCGTACTGAAAGAAGGCTTGCTGAATGATGGGGAGGTGAGACAAATCTATGTTTTGATTAGAATTACGTACGTCTACCCTTTTTGATCGAAACTCACAAATCATTCCAAAAATAATTTTAACGCCAATGACGTACAATACCAAGTGTGCGAGAAACATGGTCACAAAACCTAACAGTTTTAACTGTGTCAGTTGATGCTCTTATTTCTGACTAGGTAAGTCTTTATATTTTCTAAATTGAAAAGCAAAAGATGCAAGTTACGGTTGTTAGAGAAAAGCCAGCATACCTAATATCATCATCATCAGGATGGTGGTCCGGCGGCAGGTCGAGCCGGAGGTCGCCCAGCGCCCGCGCCGCGTGCCGCCTCCGCCTCTCGTACCACAGCCTCCTTTGTTCCCTCTCGTTGTCCCTCTGCACGCCGAAGAAAGTCTGCGTCTCTCTCTTAAGGTAGTCCCGGACCGCGACGGTGTGGACTCTGCGCAATCTGACGCCATCTTCTTGCGCGGGCTGTGGTACGGGGTCGGGGGGCGGTGCGAGGGGC